>JAQGAJ010000215.1:0-18600 GCA_034689365.1 Liebstadia similis | reverse complement strand
CATCGAGTATGAAATCCTCACAATTCCTATCGATTCTAACTCTTTGTTAAGGACCTGAAGCCAAACAATCTGTTGCTCGACGGCAATGGAGTCCTAAAGATAGGAGATTTCGGTTTAGCCAAAGCCTTCGGTTCACCGAATCGAATATACACTCATCAAGTGGTCACTCGATGGTATAGAGCGCCCGAATTAATATATGGCGCCCGAATGTACGGCACAGGTATCGACATATGGGCCGTCGGATGCATTTTAGCCGAACTCTTACTTAGAGTACCATTTTTGCCCGGAATGACAGACTTGGATCAGTTGAGCAGAATTATTATGGTTTTGGGAACTCCTGACGAGACTTCTTGGCCGGTATTACCATTTGCTTTATAAGTTTGATAATACCATTCGATTACCTTTCAGGGCGTGACAAGTCTTCCCGATTACGTGACTTTTAAGCCTCAACCGGGAACTCCTCTCAGAGAGATATTTACTGCAGTCAAAGACGACTTACTCGAAGTGTTGACTCGAATGTTAGCTCTGAATCCCTTAAAGCGATGCACAGCCTCTCAGGCCCTGAAGATGTCATACTTCAGTAATAATCCGGCGCCGACTCTTCCCGAACACTTACCGCGACCGCAATCAAGTTCAGACACTTTTGATCCCGATATCTATAAGAGAAAGGCCAACAAAAGAGTCTCATCGGACAAATTGGCGCCGATGGCCAAACGGCTTCACTTCGACGGTTCCGACCTTTGATTTAAATGCAAATAAAGATCGTTTCGATTAAACAACTCTTTCGATGCAAAAATGAAAATCATTTTATTGTAATTTATATTATGAGAAATGTCTGATCAGAATCGAGTCTAAACTTCACCATTCAGTCTACAATTGGAATGATTTGCGATTTGAGGCACTTCTGTCCGAATGCAAAAATTGGTTAATCATGATTGCGATGACCTTCTGATGGGTTAACTTTGTATAAAAGTTTGTTTCAGTTAATTGTTTGTAAAAATAAATAAAATTATAAATTATAAATAGTAATACTATCGCTGAAAAATTGGAATAATATCGAGATTAAAATATCAAAAGAGAAGAACTAAATAAGCCTTTCTTCGGGCGGCGGTTTCAGGATTTCCGAGGCCGAGTTGCCGAACATCTCTTGAGTGGACGGTGAATACGTACCCCGAGTGGCCCGCGCGTGCTTTACACTACGTACAAAGACCAGGGACACGAAGAGGAGCGCTATTATTAAAATACATCCCATTGTGATAATCAAATAGAATATGAAACTCATTGGAGACGAGCTCTGAAATATGAAATCAATGGTTAGGCAGAGAAACGTAAAACCAGAGCTCACTTTATCCTCGCAAATAACTCCGGAATAGTCCGGCGGACACTCGCAATAGTAACCATCTTTGTCTTCGTTTGTGACACAAGTCCCGCCGTTGTGACACAGACCGGGTAAGTCACAAGTGATGATCGCATCGCAATACGCTTGGTTACCATTATGGTTGGGAAGACACGCACAGATTTCTTCATTGACACAATGGGAAAAGTCTTTGTGACACTCGGTTTTACAGTTCCGTTCCAAATGACATTTGTCTCCCGTGAAACCGATCGGACACTTGCAGTGAAAGGTTTCGTTTGTGATCTTATGGCCTAAAATATAATCAAATCATTTAATATATTATTTCTTTTGATTCCTATTGTCTTTGATTCTTAAGATATCACTCACATATTCCTCCGTTTTCGCATGGGCTCAAAACGCATGGGTCAGTCATATATTGACATAGTTTACCTGAAAATTAATAAATGATTATTATTGTAATAATATATCAATCAATGAAAAGCGAATCTTACCATCGAAGCCGGGAAGACATAGACACGAATAAGAGTTGATTTCGTCAATACAGGTCCCATTGTTCATACATTGGTGACCTCTTTCGCAGTCATCGATGTTAAGCTCGCAATTGATGCCTTCAAAGCCAGAGGGACATTGACACGAGTATCGCGTCGATTGGGTAAAACTGTGGTATTGGTCTCGGATAAGACTTTCAGAGAACTTGTTGATCAGATGCATATGACTCTTCTGTGAACACGAACCACCCTTAAGACAGGGCGAGGACGCGCACTCATCGATGTCTTGTGTGAACAGAAGATTAGATTCAATAATAATAATATAATTCGAGTGACAAAACTTATTTCGCAATGCCTTCCTGTGAATCCATTATAGCAATGACAGGTGTAGTTAAGAACCAAGTCTTCGCAAAACTGAGCGCCTTTACTGCAAGGATTACTCAGACAGTCATCGATATTGATCTCGCAATTGTGTCCTTCGAATCCAGTGTCAGAGCAATCGCATTGATAACTATTGACCAAATCTTCGCAATGACCGCCATTGAGACAAGGATTTGATTGGCATTCATCAACATTGGTCTCACATTTATCGCCATCAAAGCCGGGCAGACAATGACAAAGGAATGCCCCGACTTTGTCCTCACACGTGCCGTTGTTAAGGCACGGGTTGGACTTACACTCATCGATATCTAGTTCACATCGATCGCCGTTAAACCCGACGGGACATTCACAAGAGTAGTGGGCAATGAGATCGTGACAAATGCCTCCATTATAGCACGGATTGGACTGACATTCGTTTATCTCATGGTCGCAGAGCTGGCCTTCAAATCCTTGGGAACAATTGCATTGAAAGCTTCCGATCTTGTCTTCACAAACGGCATTGTTTTTGCAAGGATTGGATGCGCACTCGTTTATCTCATTCTCGCATTGGTCACCCGCATAGCCGATCGGACACACACACGAAAAGCGGGCCACTTGGTTATTGCAAGTACCGCCGTTTTTACAGGGATGGGACAGACACTCGTCGATATCGATCTCACACAAGTCGCCGGTATAACCTCGCTTACAATAACATTCAAAACTTCCCGCTGTGTTGTGACAAACGCCGGTCACACAGGGATTAGAAGTACATTCGTCGATATCTGCAAACATTACAATTTGTTTTAGTTAATAATCAATTGAGCCCTTAATAAGATCTTCTAATATACTCTGGAGGTTAGAGAAATCAAGTTATTGATAGTAAACTTACCGGTTTCGCAATTACGACCAGTGAATCCCGGATCGCAAAGACAGGAGTAATTTTTAGAATTGGAAGTGCAGTTTCCGTTAGCACAAGGATTAGGATTACAATGATCTATATTATGCTCGCAATTGTCTCCTTCCCATCCTTCCGGACAAACACATTCATAGTCATTGATCTTATCGATGCAAATGTGACCGATAGGACAGACAACTTGAGCGCACTCATCGATATTTTTCTCGCAATTTGGTCCTAACAAAAGACTTAAGATTAGATCGATATTCATATTTTATCCAATTATGGACTGACCCGTAAAACCGATGGCACACTGACAGGCATAGAGAGGGGACGGGGGTTGAGTAGTGCAGGTAGAGTTGTTCTGACAAGGAGAACTCTCACAGGCATTGTATAGTTGCTCGCAGGTCGGACCGGTGTATTGATGGGTACACATGCACGTGAAGTTGTTGGGCAGATCGTGACACGTGCCTCCATTTGCGCACGGGTTGGTCGGCAGGCAATCATTAATGTCAATCTCACAAAATTTTCCTGAAATTCAGTTATCCATTGAGTAATCACTTCGAGACTAAATTCTTTAGTAACTAAAGATTTAATACCTTCATAGCCTTCCGGACAGACACACGTGGAGTTCAAAGACGTTTGGTTGGCCATACATGTGCCGCCGTTCTGACACGGGTTAGAAAAACAAAAGGGTTGTTCGAGTTCACAGAAATGCCCCGAAAAACCTTAATAAACATCATTAGTGATAGAAGAAGACAAATAGAAGGTCGAGTACTACCGTGTGTGCAAACGCAGATCCCATTCTGACAAATGCCATCATTCAAACAGTCATTCTTCTGATGACAACTATTGTCAATGACCTCACAGTTAGTTCCAGTAAAGCCTTGCGTACATTCGCAGAGATAGTCGAGGCTCTCGTTTTTGGCAGTAGTTTGTGGTTTACATAAACCGTCGTTTTGACAGGGATTGGAATCACAGGCTGTGACTGGAATACAGTCGGGAGGAACTCCTGAAGAGATAACTCGATTTAGTTATTTCCCTATAAAGGTATCTATAATTTGCATCTTGATATCAAGTCATATAATGGAGAGTTAAGAACCTTAAGATCAAATGAATTCTTAATGTCATATTTGGGTTTAGCTCGAGATCAGTGATGCAAACAATCGGTGGTCAAACTCATGTCAATCAATACCTGTGAAGAATTGGTTGCAAATACAGGTCTGTTGTAGAGTGCAATGCGAGTCACGCGGACAGTCATTATCGTTGTGACAGCCATTATTGATGACACTAACTCTCGAAGAAGGTGTTGAACTCAAGAATATCGTTCTCGGCGTCGGTGAAGAAGCACCGATTGTCGCTTCTTTGGACGGAATGTCTGTCAATGGATGGGTTTGGTTATCACTACCGAAGCCATTAGTGGACGGAATCGTTGGCTTCACTCCGAACGGGTCAGAGGTATGGCTTTGACTGAAGACCAGACAAAAGCAATTTATAGCTATTATCACAAACTTTGCATCAATTGATTGCATTTCACTTAACATTGTTTACAAACAAATAAATTAACTAAAAATATAAATATTTCAAAAAATATCAAAAGTAAACAAATTTTGTGTCAATTGATTCACATTTTAGACAAATTTCAGTCAATTCATACATTAATTAATCAAATGATTATCAATAACCGCATCGAAAGTAAAACTATTTACAAATCAACGAAAAATTGTAAAAAATTAAAGTAAAATCATAAACAAAACTAAATAATCGCACAAATAGTTGACATAATTCAACGCTAGAGTCCACTCAACACAACACACAAACCCAAACCCAAACCCAAACCCAAACCAACCGCTTATCACAAAAGCCTTTCAACCATTGATTGCAATCTCTTTACTATATTTGTGAATAACTCTCGAGATCTCAAACGTGAAGACATTCAAAAACAAAGTGACCCCCAATAGAGCGCAGACGTAGGGGTCGTTCGTTGGGTTTGCATTGAGGGGTCAGTCGGGGGTCAACTGAACGGAATCATAAGTATTGCCTTCAGTGGTGAAGACGAGAGTGAAGTCAGTGTCAGACAAGACATTAGTCATCATATGATAGGCAATCAGTGTTTGCTTTGGATTTGATTTGATGTCAATTTAGTTGATTTTAAATCAAATATCAATTAATTTAAAGTTACGATAGTTTCTGATCGACACAAATATCGGCCAAAAGTGAGTGATTTGTATTATTTCGGTCCCGATTGAGACCAATCATGCGATCGATTGCCTCAATGTTTACATTGCGATCAATCACTTCCAGGTCCAGACCTTTTCGTTTTACCGACGGTTTTGCGTTAATCACCGAAAATGTCATTCTTCAAGTTATTCGGAGGAAAGGGTGGATCAAAACAAACGGCTCCGACGCCCGCGGAGGCCATCCAAAAGTGAGTAATTGATGTCACGTCTGAATTGATCCAATGTTTACCATTTCTTCAGATTACGAGAAGTCGAAGAAATGCTTCACAAAAAGCAAGAGTACTTGGAAAAGAAGCAAGATGAAGAATTAGATATAATAAAAAAGAATGGCACTAAAAACAAAAGAGTCAGTCTTCAGGCCCTCAAACGCAAGAAGAGAATCGACAAACAGATAGAACAAATCGATGGTTTGTTTCGTCGAAAGTAAGACTTTTGCTAATGATCTGAATTTCAGGAACACTGACCACAATTGAGTATCAGAGGGAAGCTCTTGAAAATGCAAATACAAACACAGAAGTGCTTAAGATCATGGGTCACGCGGCCAAAGCTCTTAAGCAGACCCATAACAATATGGACATCGATAAAGTCGAGGATCTCATGGATGAAGTGAGAGAACAGCAACAAATAGCAGATGAGATCAGTCAAGTGATCTCAAATCCAATTGGTTTTGGCCAAGACGTAGACGAAGACGACCTCTTGAAAGAATTGGAAGAAATGGAACAAGAAGAGCTCGACAAACAGCTCCTCGACACCACTCCCGAACATCTACCAGAAGTGCCCTCAGAAGTCCCGGTCGCCGCTCCTCGTATGAAACGATTTGCCTTTCGGTCAATCCATTATTCAAATGTTGTCTCTTTAGGTTCGAAGCAAAAAGAAACGGACGAATCGGACGAACTGAAAGAGTTGGCCGCGTGGGCTAACAAGGGCTGAGTCCGATCCCACACAACATCCAAATTACTCTTATTTTTGTCTAATATATCGAAACTAAATAATTATTTGAATGTAAAAAAAAGTTTTAATAATTAATTTTAATAATTACTTAAATGCAAGAAATGATATTTTATTTTATGTTATTATGACTTTTCGTGACATCATTTGAAAGTTAAGCACAGATTGTAATTACAAGTTATTCAGAAGTCTTGGATCAGTTGCAACAACTTTTGTTTCTCTTCGTCTGGTCTATCATTGGCCAGATTTTTCATAACGTTCTTAATAAACTTATAATGATTAACTGAAGTGATAGCATGGAGGTTAATCAATTTCATTATTCGCGATTTTATCGTCTCTTTGTTCGAACCGATGGTCGTCTGATCGTTGACACCATTGGCTTCGGTGTGATCTCCATATAGGGAACAAATCAGAACAATGATGTGGTCTATGATCTGAAGAGTGAAGAGCCCGCCCTCAGTCAAGCGGCGCATAAACAGCTCGTCCTCATCGATGGGTTCGTCGTTAATCACTTTCAATGCTCTCTCTTTTTGGATAACAGAATCACATTTTATAAGTCTTTCGGCATATTTGAAGTGAAGTTCAATGAGTCGATCGGTTTTCTCGAAGTCCTGTTCAACAAATTTGGCCAAAACTCTTCGCTTTAGTTCGGGCTTTGAATGCTTAAGAAGAGCTAAAATGATGGAAAGACAATGCTCTTCGACCTCATCCACGAGATTTGTCTCCTTCTTATGGCCAGTAATAGAATTTGGTTTCATAAACACTGGCATTAATACACGTAAACCGAGAATTTCTATGAATTTGTTAGAACACAAGTCGAGAATCTGATCGCCGACTTTATCAGTGCTCAAACAGTGGTTAATCACTTTGATTGATCCGACTCTTACAGAACTGGTCGATCCCTTCTTGCGTTTCTCTCTAAGGATCAAATTCATTAACTCTATTCCTTCGCCTTTGAAGAACAGTTCTCTATTTTGAGGACAACAAAGAAGAGCAGAACAGAGACAATTGAAGAGGTTCTCCATGTATTCGTGTTCATCAGGACTGGTCGGGTCGTGACGTTTGTAGTACTGCCAAAGAATATTAAATTAGTCTTAAAATACTTCTGAAAATATAATAAAATGAATTCTCACTGAAATGACTCGAAGAAGAGTATCGATTCCATCGGATTCGGACAATAATTTCTTGTTATCGTCGTTGTCCTGAAGTAAAATCGATAGGATTTCCGACGAATAGAGTTTGTTGGCATCAAATGGAGGCTTCGCTTTCAATCTTTTCAGAAGCCATGCGATCAGAGGCTGACAATCGTTATTGAGATTTGGCTTAAAATCAGTGAAGTTCTCGATAATCGCTGAATAGATTAAATATTAATATCAGTAAAACATTTGATCAATAAATAAGATAATACCCAATGAGTTATAGACCCCATCGGCTTCTTCTTTGACGGTTTCGTCGAGACGTTCCATATTTGTGACCAAAAGAGCGATCACTTGGCCGTTGAGAAGCGCTTCCAAGAGTAGACTCACGTCATTGATCTCTTGAATGTCATCTAAGTCTGTTAGTTCTTGGATGAGAGCGACCACAGCGCAAGAGATATCTGTGTTTTCGTGAGAAAGAAGACCCAAAAGGGTTGACGTAATGTTGAGGTCGACAATAATGTGGTAAAGTTGTGGCTGAGTGCTCAAGACATGAAGTTCTTGGATAGTGTCGAATAAGTCCATCTCCGAGTCCAAGAACTTTGTCGGGCTGTCACCGAATTTGATTCTAAGCTCTTGATTCTTAAGCACTTTGCGCTCGAATTGCAATAAAAGCCGTTTAATGGCATTTTCATCCACTTCGGGATCGACAGAGTCTTCGCTCGGATCTGATTCTTGCAAATCATTACTCGCTTTCAGTCGTTTAGCAGCTCTTCCGCCACTCCTTTCGCCCACTTCTTCCTGAGTCTGTGGAGTGTAGTTCAATAGTTCTTCGACATCCATCTGACACCGATTGCTGTGAAGAAGTGATCAAAGATATCAACGAAGAAGTGATCGACAAATGAACTCAACTTCAGTTTAGCTTATGTTGAAGCAGACAATCGGGTCCTTTGCATAAGTAATAATCTTCTCTATTGATAGTGAATTCATTATGTAAAAAGGATTCAATTTGTTTGCTTATCAACTGTTTATATCTGTAGAGGTGTTTAACATTAATATTGGAAAACAATTGAATTACAATTCGATCGACGACTAAAAGCCGTTTCGGACTTCAATTCGATATCGAATTTGTTAATCAAATAAAAGATACAAATTCTTTGTCCACTATTGGAAGTGATGTTAAGAATAAATGGTGTAAAAGAGTCCGAAAAGTGATTTTCGTCTGCGAAGACCTCTTTTAATGTGAATTGAGTTCATCTGAGGATTGAGTGAATTGATTGCAAAACAATAACAAATATTTTGACATTTTTCGGATCAAATCATAGTTTCAAATGTCGTTTAAGACTTGACTACAAATCAAAGCGAATCTAATTAGTGTTGAACTCAAGTGACAGTCGGCAGAAGCGGAAGACTATGGCGGCGGTCACTAATGACAATCAAACCTGTTATTTGGCATTGATGTCAATGGCCGAAGAGTTCCGGACACAGACGCCGCCCGACATGAGAACTTGTGTCCAGTGCTTGTTGGCCGCCCTTTCGGTGGCCCCACACCCGGCCATCGAAGCCAAGACTAACGTCCAATTGGCGAATATCTTATTGGAGTTCACCACCAATTTGGACAAAACTCAGACACATCTCGAGAGAGCCGTTAGTATTGACTACTCTTTTACATAAATTTATCTCATTTTTGTTCTTTAGTGGTATTTATCGCAATCAGTGCCCAATTGTGAAGAAATTAAGTTAGAATCAGCTTCTCTTTTGGCTCAGGTCTACGAGAAGAAGGTTTGTTTAATACGTTTGTCATCTTTTTACTCATGTGATGATAAATTACAGAATGAGACAGTGATGTCGAAACAGATCCTCAACAAAGCGATCGAAGAATCCCAGCACTGGGTCTTTTGGCACTGCAAACTGCTCTTCCAATTGGCTGTAAGTCTTATATCTTTGATAAATGCTATTTGATTTCATGGTTTGTGATCTGACAGCAAATCCACGCCAATGAACGGGAATTCTCGTTGGCCTCCAATATCTTAAGTGTCGGCGCCGATTACGCCAATATGTCTGGCGCTCAGTACACAAGAATACTCTTCCTCTTAAGCAAAGGAATGACATTAATGATCGACAGACGCCTCACTGAAGTACATCCCGTTCTGAGTCTGGCCGGACAATTGGTCGAGGCTTGGAATGGAAACCTCCAAATGAAAGAAGCGCTGAAAGTTTACTTTCTTGTACTCCAAGTCAGTCATCATCTAAACGCAGGACAAGTGAGTCTTCTCTCAAAATTTGTCTTTATTTAAACCAAACATCTTATGACAGGTCAAGAGTGTTAAGCCATGTCTAAAGCTTTTGCAACAAAGCATTCAAAATATAACCGCTTATCACAACGAAGACGGTATTGTCAACTCATTTATCTATAATTTGTTTAATTGTATTAATATTTAGATTATGTAAATGTAAATCCAAATGATATGTTTGTATGGATGCCAAAGGAACACATGTGTGTTCTCGTCTATTTGGTAACTGTTCTTCATTCGATGCAAGCGGGGTATATGGACAAGGCACAAAAGTACACCGAAAAGGCTTTAATGCAAATCGAAAAGTTGAAAGGTTAGCACACTTTAGCTTTGGATCAATTTAAGTGACAATTAAACAAAACTTTATTTACAGCTGTGGGCACTCATCCAATGCTCAACACTTTTCAATTACTTCTTTTGGAACACATCGCTATGTGTCGGCTCGTTATGGGTAACAGGACTTTGGCCATCAAAGAGGTTATCTTTTTTCAATGATTTCGAGTTATTAATGCATTGGACACTCTAATAGATTGCGCAAGGACTTCAAATATGTTATACCGACCAGAAATTGAAATTAAGACACAAACCATTAATTCACGCACTTCTGGGAATGTATGCAATGTCCATGAATTTCACCGATGCGGCTGAAGCACAGTTGGCCACTGCCTTACGGGTATTATTTTGATCTCTTTATGAGCGAATATCAATGCAATCAAATCGATACTTCTGTTCAGATGCCGAGCGCTTGTATTGAACTCCGAATTATGACGTCCCTCAACCTCGCTATTGTCTATTTGAGGAACAAACGAGAAAAAGAATTGAACGATCTCTTGGCTAAACTCAATCCGGAAGCCCTTCCATCCGGGTTAGCCAACTTTTAAAAGTGGCGATTGCTATAAAACAAATGTTTTAGGTCACAAAGTCTGAAAGCGGCCGCTTATTACGTGTTGGGCCTCAACTCTTTCTTTCAGTCCCGGTTCAACGACGCAAAGTATTACCTTTCCTTTAGTCTTCACTTGAATTCACTTTCATCTAATTTTTCAGACGATATCTAAGAGAGACATTAAAAATGGCGAACGGAGAAGATCTGAATCGCTTGACTTCGTGTTCACTCGTACTTTTGGGACATATATTTTATTCGTTAGGAAATAGGTATGAATTGATTAAATCAGAAAAATTGATAGATTTGAACCACATTTGGCATCAATAGTCGCGAAAGTATGAATATGGTCACTCCCGCTATGCAGTTGGCCAGTAAAATACCCGATATTCATGTCCAGCTCTGGGCTACAGCTCTACTTAAAGGTAAGACATGAGTTCGATAATGAAAGCCCTGTTAATCTTCTATTCCTAGATCTTTACGGTCATCTCGGAGACCACAATCGACAACAAGAAGCCATTCAAATGCATCACACCTTTTCACAAATGCTTCTGACGGACCACTACTCGGCCTCACAATCACAGGAACATCAGTACATTCACGTGAGTATTGTCACCATTTCTGTCGTTCACTAACTCTTTCCTCTTTTACCTTCCGATTAGTGGTTCGACAATACGGACACCGAATAGACTTAACAATAAATTTATTGTTCGTTAGTTTATTTAATATATTTTGATTCGTTTTATTTAATCAAATTTCGTTTCGTTTCTCGTCTCAGATATTTAATTATCTTTATTTAACATTTAATTTATTATTCGATTCCATTGGACTCTCTTTGCAGTCAAAACCATTGTATAAAATGTATTCAAAAATAATAATAATTAATATTTTTCAATAAAAGAATGAAATACAATAAATGTGTGCAATTGTGTGGGTTTTGTAGTGTCTGTGCAGCTGTCAGTTGATGACCGAGAGAGTGATGAGAGTGTGTTCCCTATCGGTGGCCGTCCCTCATGTGATGTCCCGTCATCTCTTGTCATCTCTATGGTGATCCTATGCCACTATATAGCAAGAATCTGCTCACTCGATGTTTCGGTTGTCTCTGAGAAGAATCGTTTTGATGTGATGTATGGTTAGGCGGAGTCAACACTCGAACCACTCTATCGTAGACTTTATTCTGTGTTAGAAGTTGTGAGCGATTGATATATCGGTTCCATAAGAGGGGAACAGTTGTATTGGATTCGGTTATCTTCAACTTTGCCACCAAAATGACGTCACATCCAAACCAATGGCTTTGATATTCGAGTTGAATATCGAAATGACTTTCGGTTAGATTAGTCGGACATCGATTGTGACCTCAATCGGCCATTGAATGGATTCAGACGTCGCTCACTGTTGTCCCGATTTGTCTCAACCATAGTATATGTGACACCGATTGACACCGAAATGTCTTTGCTTTGCGTCACCGGTAAGTCCTCTGAATGTCTTCTTCCGTGACCTCATTTACAGATAACTCATTAGTTTTGCCGAATATTGTCTTAAATAATGGTCTTTGAGTTTAATCGAGTCGTTAATCGGTGACTAAGAATCGAAGTCTATCTGCAATTCTTGTTTTCATTGGTGACAATGTAATAGAGATTAGTCACGAAGGTTTGAAAGTCACATCAAGAGCATAATCATCCAGTTCTCAGTGATATCAAAGACTCAAGTGATTTATAATTTACGACAACCGAGTGATTCTGTATTTGCATAGAATAGAGATAACAAATATTTACACTCAATCTATCATTTCGTTTATGAGTTTGAGATTAAATTGAGTTTTGTTTAGATTCTGGAAAACAGAATCCAATAACTCGTTTCGTCCAATACCTCGCTGTCAGTCAAACCAATCGATTATCATTTTATTATAATAATGAATGCAATTCTCGATTCTCTCCTCTCATCCAACCATTATTACAAACTTACCTCAATTTCAAGTCTTGATCAGAGAATTATGGAATAAAATTTGAATTAATTTATAAATAAATATATATTTTAAAAGATCTCGATTTCCACGGTCTGAATAGATTTGACGAAAAGAAGATTTTCAATTCAGATCTAATACCAAGACTTTACTTAACATATGATTGTTTTCTTAAATGTTTACTCAATTAACAAATGAATTACAAATCGGGTAAAAATAACGATTCTTTTGTCTGATTTACAAGATTTTGCAAAATTTAAAGAATATTATTAATAATAACTTAATATTGATTTGAGTTTTGTCTTTATTATGAGTTATGACTTATAAGTTATCTAACTTTGATCTATAAATTAGTTCAATTAAATCGTAATCAAAAGTCTAATTAGTATCTAATCATAAGATAATTCATGAAAGATATAATCTTCTGATCGATTTTGACTTTAATTATAATATAAAATTCGATAAAATTCTCTTTAAAATTCATTATTCTTTGCATATAAATTAAATTATGAAACTTTCATCCATTTAAATGTCAATTAAATATGCAATAAATTAAAGCAAAGTTTTCATATCAAACATCCCGTTGTAGTTAATTATTAAATACTCAAACACACAATTAATGTCTCGTTTGAATTCATTCGTTGGTTTCCCAATAATTTACCCCTTTTGGCGATTTTTACTTTAAACTAAAAATCACTTACATTTTGAATAAAAATACTTTGAAAAACTCACTGTTTTTCAGATACGAACAACTTTGTTGACAACAATCTTGATGTGTTTGGCTGAGACTTTCTGAGACTAGATAGTAATCGAAAGTCTCAGCCAAATACATCAAGATTGTTGTCAACAAAGTTGTTCATATCTGGAAAACAGTGAGTTTTTCAAAGTATTTTTATTCATAATGTGCTCGAACAACTACCAAGCTAAACTCATTCACTTCCATTTGATTTCATTTTTGGTTCACTGAAAAGATGACAAAAACCTTTTTTGCAGTATTTTAGTAACAATTGGATGAATATATTATTATTAAAGTTGATAAAATCCAAGAAATTTTGTTCTATTATACATGTAAGCGATTCCATTAGACTTCGATTTCTCTAACAATTTAAAAAAAAAAGATGAGATTTGTCGGCAAAGTGTGGGCGAAATCGAAACATCCTTTAGAAACTGAATTCTTTGTTTTCAGTCAGAATTTGAAATAACATGGTTTGTTAAATATCATGCCTGAGTGTCATTACATTGCTATCATGGTTAATATGATGGCCAATATCGTGGGCAATATCGTGGGTGCGATTCACTCCATTTATTGTCGATCTCTTCTTTACATCCATTAATGAATCGATTTATAAATAATTTAATTTATTATTCAATTACCAGTTCGGAGGGCGAGACTAATTGGGACCGACGGTAAGCGATCGCTATGATTAAGTCGATTATACCCATTGCGAGCTATTCTAACCTATTCTAACCCATTGTAGCTCAATTCAACTCATATGTTACGCTCAAACTACAGAACGTAAAGTCAACCACAGTTACGGTGAAGGGATGTAATCCCAATTGGGAACAGGACTTCATGTTGTAAGTGATTCTTTCACTTTAATCAACAAAACAAATATTCGATCCAAATATCGACTATTTATGGAATTAACAAAAATTTAATCAGAATTACATCAAATCATAATCGGTTCCAGCGATCAGTTCTTTGACAACTTCTAGCATTTGGATCGATCTTTACTTAGTGACAGAATTGAATTGAATTTTTAAAAAGAAGACTTTATATTCTTCTAGTTATGATTATATAATTAGATGAAGAAAGAAAGGGATTACGAGTCACTGAATATGAGATTGAAGTGAATCCTATAATCCTCACTAAGGGAATAGAATACGACCTTAATTACAATTTTATAACCAATTCGTTTCTACGATATCTTCAGTTAATTATTAATATACTAAATGCGAGGTTCGTTTAAAATTTTGTTTTAGATCAGTTATGTATTAAACGAGATTCATCTGATTTAATCTAAAATTAGATATGTTTTAACGATTATTCAAATTCAAACTAAAATTTCAATTTATAATGTGTTTAAGCGATTGATTTGATTTGATTTGATTTAAATTGGAAATTGAATTATCGATTGATATTCCCAGAGATCTTACGAAATGTAAATTTGAAACTATTTCTAATCCAATGGATTGCAGTGAAACGAATCGTATGGACACCGGACTAGTGATTGAACTCTGGAATAAAGGTCTTCTTTGGGACAAACTTATTGGTAACCATTGGATGCCTTTAATGGGAATTCAATTCGCGACAGAAGTATTAATATTTGAAACCAATTATAAAGAAAACATTGAAAACAATTTGTCTAATGACAGGTCGGCGAAGGACAGTGGCTGTCACTCGACGCCGAACTCGAGCTCATCAATGGTGAGGTCTGTGGCACTCATACCCCGACCGGACACATGATTCTCTTGGAAACACATTTCGAACCTCCTTATGGTGAGCCAAAAGACCTCAATCACCTTCAACTGATCCAATTAATCCATTTTGATGTTCAGAGTTCCAGATCGACGACGTCGGTGAGTTCAGTCGTAAGTTAGAACTCCTCAACACTTATATGGAACAAGAAATGGTTGCCTGGAATCAAGAACAAAGATCTCGATTCAATCATCCGAACCAACTCTATTGTAAGTCATTTCTGACACAAATAGTTTAATTAAGAGATCGTTTGCGAAGAAGTCATTTATACGATAGAAATCCATTTTATTTAATGTCATAATCATTTGGATCTTTCGAATCAATGGTTCTTAATTGTCATTAATCGAGTTCAATACAAGACATTTGACGAATGAACTAATTTTGATATCTCATCCAAAGCCGGTTTGTCCGAAGATAGTGATTACACGAGTGATGTCAGTTACCCAATACAACAGAATCCTAGCTTCACATCCCATCACCCGAATTCTTCGACGACTCACTTCGGAGGTCCATCTAATCTGACCCGAAGAGCCATCGATGTGGTCGACAAAGACTTCAATTCCAGTAATTTTGACTCATTTTCTCGCGAAGAATCACTTGACTATCAGAATGAGTCGGGTTATGATTGTAATCAAAGACCTAATTATTACACCGATTCCGTTAATTCCGTAAATCAGTACAAAAATGTTTATAACGAAGAATACGAACCCCTTTCCTATAATAGTCGTCCGAAGAGGAGAGCATTGCCTCAGATCAACAACGAGTGAGACAAAGAACCATTGATTCTTTTACTAACCCATTGTCCACTTTTAGAGCGCTTCACAATTACCCGAATCTAATGAATTCTAATAACTTTACGCAAAATGCAGTCAATTATCCAAATAATCAAATGAATACTGATATTCAACAAAAGAACCAATACTTTGTTCCAAATGATATCAATTACCAGAACATCGATGAGACTCAGCCGACATCAGTGAACCTACAGAGCGCCCGATTGGCCCGTCGGCGACAGGCGATCCGTAAGCCAAGTCTGGAGCGACAAGGTGGTTTTGAACACTTCGATGAGAACTATGCCGCAAATCAACATCAGAACCAAACTAATTATGAAAACCGATTTCAGACAAATGCAGAACTTCATGAACAGTATTACAGTGTGGACGACACCTTCAGACAAGACTCTTATGACAATTATGACGGCTATACCAATAGTTTGCCGCCCGATATGTCTTTCGACAATAATTTAGGACAAGATATGAGCGCTGGAAATAACTATAACCAAATCGATAGTTCAACTCAAGACTCACAACGAAATAGCAATGAAATAAGTGCCGGAATAGCCAATTGGAACAACGAATCAATTGATAATCAATTACCGAATGAGACTCTTTGGACGCGAAAAAACTCCGAAAAGAGAAAAGAACAATGGAAAAACTCAGCTCTTAATGAATCGTCCATTTGGCAAACGGTTGCCGAAGATTTTGACGACTCTTTTCAGTCCAATCACACATTCAAAGAGGAAAAACAATCGCCGCAGTTCTTCACTCCGAAGTCGAGTATCGACCAAAGTGTCGACCATATGATTGACCGTAGAGATAGTTTAGGGCGTCAGAGCACAGAAGAGACGGTACCGGCCGATGACGTCCACAATAGAGTCGGTGACTTCGTTCCAACTATTGCTCCAATGATTCCTCCAATATCTACAGCGTTAGGACAGCCTCACAGTGCCATTAAAAGTGATAATAAGCCTTCAGGAGAACCAAAATCTGTTAAATTTAGTGATGATATTCAAGATAAGAGCCCTGAAAAGCCTGAACTATCGGCCCCTCAGATGACTTCGAGTCTGACAAACAGTCTGTCGAGTGCCACAAATCCAGAGGGTCTGTCCAGAGCCAGAGTTCGGTGGATCGCGGCCTTCAACAAAATTACTTCGGATTTCTCGGAGGTTTGTCTTTCTTTGATGTTTATGGTTCGAGTCGTGAAATTTCATTATTATTATTAACTAATTTTGTGAAGTGTTTAATACAATGCAAGTGTATTGTTAGGGAAGGATTCGGTAGAGACTGATCATTGCAACAAAAAGGGATCACTTTTCTAGATATCTTGTAATAAATGGTATAAGAGATAGAGATATGATATGATGTCTCATATATGAACACAAATGCATTAACTCTTTGCGATATCTCTTTCCTCGATCTTTCAAACGTTTCACACTTTCTTTTATTGGGAAAAACTTCAAACAATTAATTCAGTAATGCCTTCAAAATGGGTTACTTTGAGAGTATAAGCGATTTGGACCGAGTTATCGGTCTTCTGGTGTAATAGGATTTGAACTTTTTTGAGTGAGGTATGCAATAAATACGATCATACGATTTGTCGATACAGCAATTCACAAAGGGTAAAAGTAAAATGCCATCATTTCTGAGCATCTGTTCCCTGCATTAACTTATTGCCAATAACAATAAGCAAGCTCCAATAAGTTCCAATAATCTTCAATGAGCTCCAATGACTTTCAATAATACCAAGTAATATCCAGTAAACTCTAATAGCTTTGTCAATTGAAGCGAGCGGTAAAATAACGAAAAGATTGACCGATATTTGAACCCACGATGAAAATAATCGAAGACCTTATCGATCATTATATCAGAAATTTATTGAATTTTATATTAAATTTAATGCATTTATAGCACAAAAACGAATCAATTAATAAAATTATTTAATGATTTGCATTCATTGCTAACGAGTTATGCATTAGTAATGCATAGCATTTAATTTGGTTATAAGCACTCAGTCGGAGGCACACAATGGGTTAGCCCTGCACTGGCTCTGCACTGGCTCTGCACTCACTCTACTCTGCACTGGACTTCAATTTGCTTGATTCGATCAATTCTTGTGTTGTAATGCCTTAGATGTGGAGAATGAGCACAAGTGAGCACAAGTAGAGCCGAGAGTAGGACCGAGAGTAGGGCCGAGTAGTTGTATTGATGTCGAGCCATAGCCATAGCATCAGAGCTCAGTCTGAGCTGTCTTTTACTCAAAGATTTAGTTGTCGTCAGAACTGTGAAAGTGTAGCAATACTGTAGTGTAGGGGAGATGTGCACTGAAGCCCACCCATTGAGGTCGACAATGGTCTGATCCAGTCCTCGATCAGTTTGCTCGAGTGGTCGGCATCTGCGCCCTAACCCGAACCAAAGTAAGGTTGAGTACTGGCAGCGCAATCATAAAGAGATAATACCCTATAGGTATAGCTGTAGAGTTATGTTGATCTATCAATGGTGATAGTGATGGTGATAGTGATGGTAATAGTGGTGGCGGTCGTAGCGGTAGTTCATCAGTGCATTCGATATAAGCCATTCGATTACAATTTGTTCGACAATTCATACCTTAGTGTCAGTGCTATAACTGATTGAGTCTCAGTTAGATATCACTAATTGTGACCACATTTTCGGTAATCTATCCGTCCCTTCACTCATCGACATATATGCAAATCACTTGTTTGGTTGACTTTATTACCCACAAACCATTGGAACCATCGGAACCATTGGAACCAATCACTACCA
>JAQGAJ010000214.1:0-18602 GCA_034689365.1 Liebstadia similis | reverse complement strand
CTTCCAAAAGACAATAAAATATATTCTCGATTATTATATTTTGACATTACTTGTTAGCGAAGACAACACTTCTCGTCTCATACCTTGTCTTTCATCGGCAGATAATCTAATAGATAAGAGTGACTGACAATAATGATAGCGATTGTGTGAGCGAGGGGTCAGTCGAGCGGATGTCTCGAGTCTCTGATCATAAAACAAGTTATGGATTGTTGTATTGAATAATCTAATAAATGAATCACAAATTAGACTCGAAAACAGTGTTTAGTGAACTGAAGGGACAAATCAGTCGAAGAAAACAATGGGAAAACTCTTAAGCCGTTTGGCTTTCACTCAAAACGATAATTAGATTTTTGGAAATTATATTTTTTGATATTTATTTGGTATTTTTGAGGCCGAGCTCTACGGAAGAGCGAGTCGTGCGTCGGGTCTGTGATTGAGTCGTACATTAGTAGCACTTCTTAACGAAAATCTAATATATGATTGCATTTCGCTTCAATTGTTTCATTAATGGAATGATGGCATTCAATGCCATTCAATGTTCAAAACGAGATATACGACAAACGGCAAAGTCTTTACACAAGGTTTGTCTACTTTCAAGAGATTTCCCTCAATTAAAGTCACCAGTAGTTCAAAATGTTACCATTATTGTTACAAATTATCATTATCTGAGTATTTTTCACTTGATTTTCCGCTTTTAACCATTTCCCAAACCAAGAACAAACCCATCACTGGATCTATTCTCAAGTATGGTTCAGATCCTGTGAATGTGGTCCCACTGTTAAGACCTTCTCATTGAGCGCTCCATTTTCTGCTCGTTCAGTCTTCAGTCTTCTTAGTCTTCTTTCAATACATTATTTCTATTCTATTCTTCGGATTTACTCATTTCGAGTGTTTTTTCCTTCCCTTTTGTTTAACAGACGATTGAAGCGAAAAATCCGTCTTTACTTGTCTTTTATATCAATATTGAATACCATAACCAAATCATACAAAGATGTGATTTAGTATTTGTTTTGTTCTAATCTGATCACTGATGTCTGTCCAGACTGTCGAGACATCTGTCCAACCATACCATTCCATAATCTGATCAGTTATTTAGTTTAAACATATTATTTTCAGAGTTATTACAAATTTTGTCGTTATTTACCGAATGTCTGAATACGTTTCCAATTAAGACGAACGGATCAAACGTTTCGGCAAACTTTGAATCATATAAATCATTGAAACGTCAAACGAGAGACTCATTTGAAGCTAAGGGACGGATGATTGACTAGAATTAGCTCCACATTCATGAATATTCTGAACCAGTTTTCCGTATATTCACTGAGAACTCAAATAATTAGGCGAACGACCAGAATATTGAGGAAACGGTTGATATATATGTGCAAAAAGTATAGAATCGAGTGAAGAGTCACACTTGAAGTAAAGCTTTAGAGCAAAAGAGCTATAATCCGGTGCTCTTCGGCTCTTCGGCACACAATCAGCGAAGACGTGCCGTTGCTGTGGTCGGCACAGAATAACTATTTCTCGGCTCAGTTTTTATGTTTGTTTCTATTCTATTGTGAGCTGTTGTGCCACTTAAGTGATTTCTTGTGCCATATTCTGGTCCAGAGCTCAGCTCTATTCTGATTACAATACGTGATTGAATCCAAATCACTTGTGTTGGGCACAAACACACATATCGGCAACAGTGAGAGCACACCATCACATGCCAGCGCACAGACATTTAGATAGAGAAGTAGCAAAACTAACATAATATGTATGCCTAACGTATAAATCCATTTTATTTTACTATTACTATAACTAAAGTCCAGATTTACTGATTGCTCGGCATATGTTGTGCTTCACTCATATATATGGACAGCATTTTAAGCGCTGACATCCAATCCGTTGCACACATTCTTTTGTCGACTTAGTTTGATGTCAAACACACAGAGACTTATATACAGAATATACAGAATCTATACGTAAAGAGAATACAAAACTTGTCGTCGTATTCATGCATATCATAGCCAATAGAGCCCTGAATGGTGGCCACTGTTCCTACTGTTCCAACTGTTCCGGAGCTTCAAATCATTTAGTCATCAAACAAAAGCCAACTCAACGCCAAACCGAACCAACACATCGATCCTTCTTATTGTTGAATAAGATTTAAGACAAAAACCGCATCGATTCGGGTCTCAAAGAGGGAACAATCGATTCCTTTTAATCCATAATAAAACCAATTCATTAATTAAAACAAATATCTCTAATAATAATGTATTGAAAGCATTTAACCCGAAAAACGATTCCAATTTGAATATTTTAATTGATTGAATGGTAGAAAAAGTTGAAACAAGACGTCAAACATATCACTAATTTGTTAACTTTAAAGCGATTGAAGTGCAAAATGGGTCTAAACCTGGAGGTAGAGTGCGGTGGATGTGAGGCACAGCTCCACAAATCAGTAGTGCTCTGAAACAAAGTGCTATTCCAAGCGTTTTCTCGACAATTATTTTTTGTTTGGCACCGAATCATTGAATCGGTGGCCAAAATGTTTTATTGTTGTGCTCTTTACTGATTAGGACTCAGTTAAGCATTATTTGCACTATATTTCAATCAATGGCCTATCAATGGCACAGATCTGATGCCAGTCTTTGTGTTTTGTGAACACAATTTTATTTGAATGGAATGCCATTCGATTCCTTCGTTTCCATTCGTTTCTCTCAGTTTGGATGCCTGAGCGCCACCGCCTGTGCACTGCTTTCCGGTGTAATCACCGCTACATTACATCTAATATGAATGTGAGACAACTTTCTGAGAAACGATATGATAGGGTTTCGTATCTCGCGATTGATTTACGCCTCAAATGCTTTTTCTTCGTTCACTCTAACGAACCGGCAGTTCATTGCATGCCATTAGTCAATGGTTTGACTCTCTTTTGAACTAAATTTGAACAAAAAATAACTGAAAATTATTCTGAATTTGAAAGAAGAAAAAACAAAAGAATGGGTTCGGTATTAATAAATTGATTTAACCGTTTAGGGCATACTCTGTTCATTCAATTGGTGAACATTTATTTAACTCAAACTATTTCTGGTTGTTTAGCATTTAGTAGCGATAATAACCGATATTTCATTCCTGGTTATGAACATTAAACGCCTTTATAAGCATTAATAGTGACATAAATTGTTTACACGTAAAGAATGAGTTTAAATGATACGAAAGAATATAATTTTTGATATTTTACTATCAATTACAACAAATAAGTGTAAATTCGAGCCTAAAGTGAGCCCAAAGTGAACCGAATGTGAACCCAAAGTGAAGATCACTAAACATACTCACAGCTAAAGGCAATGCCAATGACATCGCCAGCACTGAAGCTATGGATTTGATATATTTCTCATCACTTTCTTCAGAGCGCTTAGAGTTGTGGCAAAAGAATAAAAAGCAAGTAATGACATAAACATTATATTTAAGTGAGTTTTTTGCTGCCAATTGACGTAAATGTATAATAGCCTGTAATGCGTTCACAGACCCGACACATACAGACCCGGCTCTTGTGCTCTCATCCCCTCATGATTTGATACAATCGGTAGCATTACATCAAACGCACAGCACATTCCTTACTGACCATTGGTATCACTTCTTTGGCATTACTGACATTTTGGCCAACGGTTCAAAATATCCAAATGTTATGACTTAAATGGTTTGAGTGATGGATCGAAAACGTGTACTAATATATAGTACAACACATCAGATCCTATCATATTCTCGATCGACATCTTTAGGATTGATTCGCAAATCACTTGTTATGTTATAAAGTGATTGCAATTCTGTAACGACTCTGATCTTCATATTAGTAGACTATGTAAGTAATGATATCGATCTATAATTGCGTGCCATTAGTCATATGTGTGTCGACATAATTATTCTCTTTTTCTTTACTTCAAGACATTTATTAAAGTTTTATTCTTGAATAAAGAATTTCAAATAATACGGTTAAGCGAAACGGAATGATGAAGAACAAGAAGAACAAGGTGTTACATACATTTTGTCACTTTTAATTAAGTATTGAAACACAATTCCATTTCATCGCGGGATTAGAAGGAGTTTATGGGTATTAGTGACTCTACCTGTGGGTTAGGTTTGGCTTTTTGATGAGAGTTTTGTAATTTGTGTTCAAATCATGATCGACTAATTATATTTAAATCCTCAATGTAGATGCAAAATGTTCTCATGGGAATTTGTTAAGAAAATGCAAGTGTGATCTAACCCTTATTCAGACACCTTGTAATTAAAGTGTCAGAAAAAGTGTTGCGAAGAGAGAGAAAGGGAGTTGAGGTGAGCGCCGGTTCGCATGTGCAACGGCATCGATGCCACCGACACATCGGTTCAGCGCTTGCCATAAGACTCACATTTCTGGATGTGATGCCGATCTGTGCGGACGCCACTCAACACCACTCCTGCTGTCGATTCTTTGGACAACTCGAAGGCATTTAATGGTCTCGAGATTAAGACAATGAGTCAGACGACTCGTCTGTGCGGACGGACTGGCAATCACTTAGTATTCAATTTTACGAATCTCTCACTTAATGTTGGCTCAGATTTATTCAAACTTATTGTTTGTTAAAAATATTTGCGAACAATTCAAGCAAATGATCGGCCGATCACTCACTCTTGTAATCGCTTCCAATTAACTGAATTAATAAATAGACTTAAATAATTGAAAAGTGTTGACTGAAAATGAGCTCAAAGATGGTGACGACCTCCAGGATGATCATCAATGTCCAACTTCTATCTCTATGTGAGTTCATTGCTTTACATTCAATATTTATTATCTATTAACTACTATTTCATATGCAATTAATGTGTTATCGGGTCTTATCATTGGTTACATAACTCGTTTAGTGATAATAGATATTCTATAATGATTTGCAAATGGTTTACTTTTCGCTAGATTAAGTTTATTCCATTCAATAAAAAAAAGCAGAATAATCGATGCATTTGATCATTTGAGCAAGTTTAGCTTGCAAACTGATTAACTAAAGTTACTTGAGTCAAGTATTATGCTTTGTTGCCGACATCCAAGTAGATTGAGATCGAGAAAAGTAAGGACCGAACAATTAGTATCTAATCTATAACTTTGGATATGATCGCTCTTATTTCATAAGATCGTGAGTTATCAAAGAAAATCACTTTAAGAGTTGATGTTTGCAATTGAATATGAGCAATCACAACTCACAACTCACAGATCACAACATATCATTCACATTTCACATTTCAAGACAATTCACATCTCTATTACTTTTCCCAAAAATCGTTAACTAATAACTACCTTAGTCTTAGAGGGTTTACGATAACGATTCAAATAATAAGTTTTATGTTTTTACATAAGGTTTTATTAAAGCAATCAAAAAATGACTCAATTTATTGATAAAAGTGGTAATTTAGAGAAAGACCTTCGCTATGAGTCGAGTTGTTTGGAGTTTGGCTCAAATTCGAATCAATTGATGACTTCTTTCCTAATCACTGTTATTACAAATGTTTATATAGATTCCGATAATAATAAGTATTTTGAGAAAAACATAACGCTTTGGGTATCGATCACTAAATTGACGTCTTATTGATGTCTGAGAACACAATTAGTCAATTTGGGAACACTTGAAACCTTTGCCAATCGAAGACCACTTGCGATGAAAATAATGCACTTCTTTTGCTCGACTCTGAGGGCACCGACAGAGGAGTTGTGGGCTGTCAGGTGTTAGTGCTCTAAGTGAATAACACAACTGAATGATGAGAATATTTCTCTTGCTTTCTATGTATTGGAGATGTCTTATCTTGCTTAAATTCCTCACTTCTGTTCAGGTCCCACATTCATCATGGCTAATTTCTTTTTGACTAGATTACTTTAACCATTAGCTTATAATTAAGTTGTGAATTAGAATTTTTGTGAAATTAATGTTGACTTAATTAACCGAAAGAGAATGGATATTAACGAAAGTCGGCTAACCTGACAATAATTATTTGATCCCATTTGAACATATTCTATGCGAATCTCGAATTAAAGTTTAAATCGAGGTTAAGTTTAAAAGAGAAAGTTTCCTCGAAGGGAAACGTAGGCATTGCAGGAAAGCTGATCTAAACTTGCGATTTAACCAAACCTTAATCTCAGGCAGAGGTTAACAAAAGTACGTCCCAAACGCACTCAAAAGAGTGCCCATGTTTACATTTTCAACTTGAACACATTGAATTTATTATTGAACTGATCACAAATGAAAAAGATCATTGACTGGTTAAATAGCAATGAATCATAAAATGACAATTTTGAAATATATTGTACAATTTGTACATGATCAGTCACAATGATTAATCACAATTTGTGTATTCGTCGGACGCTTTTAATAAATTGATAAAATGTTTATTTGAATCCTATTTAGTGATGGCAACGGTAATAGAGTCCACACCGCATACACTGCCGGTCTTCCGGGTAGAGCCGCCGCCGTCGGTCACCTTCTCTCATAAGTACGGAACAGTCATCCCGTGCTCGATAGACACCTATCCGGGCACTCACATCAAGATATCGTGGATTGTGCTGATCGGCGAAACATATATGGATGCGGAGGATGTGCTCGGATTGCGGATCATTAGAGAGGACGGGTCGCTATGTTTTCCACCCTTTGCTGAGACTCAATATAACGACAATATTCATAACAAAGACTACATATGTGTCGGACACACGTCTTACGGAACGATTGGCAGTCGCGAGGTTAGGGTCAGAGCTGGTAAGTGATTGACTTGTATTGGATCTGATATTACGTTAATTCACGTCTAATGCCTTCAGTCATGCCTTCATATCAATGCATGTATTGATGAAAAATTTATTCGGATGTGAATGTAATCGATGTATAGCTCGGTTGCGATCGCTCCCGATCTGAGCCCATCTCAAGATCTATACTGTTATATAAATTTATGTATCAGTCCATGCGATCTGAAGCGTCATATTTTATCTCAAAACTCATTTGATTTATGATTTTGATGGATATATATTCACCAGATTTTGATGTTTCTATTTTCAGATATAAAATAGTAGTTTCCGTCGTCTTTGAGTGTATTGTCGTTAATATAGTCATTGAATATCTTATTATCGCTTCAATGATTCAAAATCTTATTAGTTTTGAATAAATTATACCTAACTTTTAATATAACTCTATTAAAGAGTTTTAGTCTTCGAGTGGTTCAGAGTTTCACTGATCGAGCTTTTGGTCCACTTTAAGGGATTCGCAAAGACTTTAAAATTACATTAGTTTTAGTCAAAATAAGACTTTTCTCTTGAGAGAGACGGAGAGAAAGAGTGTGAGAGAGATATGAAGAGAGAGTAAGAGAGAGATGGGGAGAGAGTTAGGATGAGATGCTTTTAAACTAGTTTACATTTGGAAGGTATGACTGGTGAATATTCATCGCGATAAAGCCCTGCTGTGAACGTATATCTCAAGTGTTCGTTTATAACTTCCCACTAGTATTGGCTTAAATTATGCTAAAAGAGAAGAACCGAAAGCACTAAAAATTAGATTAGCAGAAGAACTCTCTCTCTCTTCCGGACTCTTTGGTTACAGAGTTTACGACCGATTTGTCGGCCAAACAGTGTTTTAAATGTGAATTAATTTTCAACAAAAAACAACTATTCATACAATACTTACAATACTTATGCAAACAATTTTGAAAAAAGCAATTCTTAATGCACTCATTGTTGAGAGAAATTGACAGAAATTACTTGAATCGAAAAATTTGCTTTTGAATTGGTTTTGGGCTCTCATGGTATCCAAACCATAGCACACAATGTCTGTGCACTCAGAATATGGTTGAGCGAACTGACACACGAATGTAACACTTGTTATATGCATCTGTTCTGTCAGTTCATTCCAAAGATCTTTTCCCTCTATGTCTGTCATAAATATATATAGAATTTTTCATCAAAAATCTTGTTTTCATTTTTATGTTTTCTATGTTATTCTTGTTGTGTTCACAATGGGAAAGGGAGGGCATGTCTGAAGTTCTGGTGTGCGAAAGGAAGTAATGTTTTGCTTAAAAGTGAAACTCGTGTGTCGTTGTGTCGAGTCGTGTGTTGTGTGGAGTCGTGTCTCATGTCATTCATTGGGTGTCACAAAACACTACATTAGTTTAGTTTATATATATTTTTGTCATAACTGGCAAAACACTCACAAAATATAATACAGTATTCGATCTGTTTTTGCCAACAAATATAAGAAACAGAGTCTAAGACTTGAGTTATTCGCTCGAAAAAACTCTAATCTAATGCAAAAGAGTGTGCGGTGTCTGTGAGTGCCTGTGCTATGCCTTTCCCTATGCCTGTGCTCTGACTCTCCTCTCATGGCTTGTGTTAAGCTCTGTGTGTCAGCTCTGTATCGCCAGTGCTCTGCCTGTGCTCTGGCATCAGATCCATGGCATCCCTAACCATGCGATCCAATGCTTGTTGAGTTGCCGTTCGGATCCCTTTTCTCTATTTCCGTTCAAAACGACTGAATTTCTTTCAATTTCTTTTGCATTTAGTTTTGTTGTGCACTCTCTCTGTCTCTCAATACTCAATGAAAGTTTATATTACAATACAAACTGTGTTTTGACATAAAAGCGGTTATTGTTTCCCTACTATAGTGTAGTGATTGCCGGCTATCAATGTCTACGCTCTATCTCTAAAACGTTATGTCTATCTCTTCCTCAGGCCTTCCGATAAATTGATGCTAATTTAGTTTTTCAAAATCAAATGTAGACATGGATGAAGTTCAGCATTTGTTAGACCAACTGTGCGTAGTTACCTAGAATTGAACCATATATAGTTACCTAGTTTGGATGAGAATACCTAGCGATAACATAATGCACATAAAGGGATATTAGTAATGCTAAGAATCTAAATGCTATCCATAAATATGATGACACAATATCCTTAGTACTCCTACAGAACGATGAGAGAAATAATCAAGATGGTAAATTATCACTTAAATAATGGAAAATTTGTTGAACCGTAAGAGTATTTATGTCGACACCACTACTAATAAACAATTTAGAATCTCATTTATCAATGGCTTTAAGGCCTGAAATCCGTTTTAATGAGAGCCCATTGTACACAAAATGTTAGACCAAATGACACGCTTTTGATTTATTTCGTCCAAATTTTATTGACGTTTTCCTAAACTCAAAATTGATTTATTAATTCAATGCTTAAAAGTGTTAGGAATTGGAGATAAGCCGTAGTTATATAAGCAATAACTGCGTTATTATTATTCGCCTAAAAAATTACATAAATATTTAACTTTGAGAGCAAACGAATATATTTGAGGGAAAGGGAGAGCAAAAACATCGGAGCACTACTGGCTGTTAAGATAAAGAGCTGTTTTATTTTTCTTTGGTTCGGCTACCGATGGCATTAATCATTAAAAGGCAGGCAATAATCGATTGAACAAAACCTTTTGTATATTCTATTTAAGCATTTTTTGAATATTACGCTAAATATCAGCGAATTTTTGTTTGCGTTTGGGCTGACGTTCAACGGGTAATGATATGGTTGTGTCGGTTGTGTCACATCGGATGTCACACAAGGGGTGACACTCGACTGACACACAGAGGGGTCTTCCAGTCTGTCGATTAG
Organism: Liebstadia similis; assembly: GCA_034689365.1. NCBI lineage: Eukaryota > Metazoa > Arthropoda > Arachnida > Sarcoptiformes > Liebstadiidae > Liebstadia > Liebstadia similis. The sequence continues at coordinate 8,962 of JAQGAJ010000214.1, read as the reverse complement.
CAAATGAGTTATTTGAATGCATAACCAGAGGACAGGCAGTGGTCCGACAGTCGTCTCTCTCGCGTGAGCACAGGCTATGAAAAACTACTTATAATAAATTAAATTAAGTAAACCGACAATCAATTTGTGCCAAATGTTTCATTACTTTCTGTTGGGCTCACTCTTCGAACCAAATGTCAGATCATCTGTTCGTTTCATTAATTAAGACATTTTTGCAAATTCTTAATGATTTTCAATGAGAAGGCAAACAATAAATTGGGTTTTGTTTGAAAATTTTCGTAAAATTAGTTTACATTTTATCCTTATATTAGTTATTTTATGGCCAAAAGTGTAGGCTTTCGGAGGCTTTAAAAGAAAATCAATAATTCTTGGTTTGAATCGAGAATAGGGTTGACCTGACTTGAGCTCAGGCTCTCTATCGCCAGTTCTGACCGTTTTATCGCCAAAAACGATATGACATTTAAATGATTGCACATTTACTTATAGAGGAATTTGAATTTGAGATTTATTTAAATATTTTCATTGTGATCATAGAGTGACCAAATCATCGCAAAACCCATTATGACTCCAATCCAACCCTTTGCCAGTTATATCTGAGGTAAATGAGTTGCGAAAAAGTTAAATCCATTTTTAGATCCTCTGTATTATTGATTGACTCGATTTCAATCTATTTTCTGTTCAATCAATGATTCATGAATTTGAAGCAAATTATTTTTGAGTAAAGAAAAGATTTTCTTCTTAGCTCTGAAACGAAGTCAACTCAAGTCTGACGACAACTGAGAGAGAACTGAGAACTCAATAAATTATTTAAAAATCTCTTCAATCAGTCGTCACTGAGGGTAAGGGAGAGAGAGAGGGATGGAGAGAGAGGGATGGAGAGAGAGGGATGGAGAGAGAGGGATGGAGAGAGAGGGATGGAGAGAGAGAGAGAGAGAGAGAGAGAGAGAGAGACACATATATTAAGTGCGATGGTTTAAAAAAGTAATTTTAAACGCGAGGTTCAGAAGAACTGAGACCTTGTTTTACACTACAGTATGTATTGTCGGGAATAAAACGATTTCGACACTCATTTTATGCTTTTCTTCTTTCACTGTATCTCTCCTTTTGTGAGAAGACTTTTCTCCTAATCTAATGTTCAAAAACTATTCATTACTTTTGTTAACACATTATTTGAATGAAAGGCAGAGTTCGTTAAAAACGGGCGAAAAATAAGACAAATCGATGATTATTTTGCATTATATTCGCGAATATCGTGTATATAAATATTCTTTTTCATAGAATCCAATGCACAGAATATTCTGTATATTATGTAAGTTTATTCATTCATAGCTTTCCCTCTCATTTCCCCTTATTTTTGAAGTGAAATACATATATATTTTAGTCGAGAAATATAAGTATTTCTCACTCTTTAAATAAATTCCAATATATTCTGCTTTTTGTGTGTGAAAGGAATGATCGAAACAAATGAGTAATGTATTCGAAATGATCAGTAGATCACGGGCTATGCCATTGGTATCATGGGCTGTGTATTGGCCACTCGAACAGTCCCACTATCGTCGAAATGAGCTGCAAATCACAACTCTATTTATTTTAACCGTTAAATTATTGACACGCGATTCAAATACGAGTACTTATTCTGAGCGAGCAATCAATGAATCGCTTGGATTGAAAGGAAAGGCCAAACAGTTCTTCTCTATTCGTGTTTTCTCTTCTCTTTTCAAATAAAGAAATCTTTTGAATGAGACTTCTCTTTAAAGATATCTATATATTATTGTCCGCTAGACTTGAAAAAAGGCTCACAACGGGTAATTTGTTTGAGCTATATATGAACCAATAGCGGGAATTTGATCCGAGAATGTTAGTCAATGTTTTGTTAAATAACCTTCGCTTGAATTTATCTGAGAAACAAATAAACAAAATATCGAAGAATATCGAGAATTTCGGTCATTCCCGAGATATTTGATGGTAAATGTCTTCGATATTCGGAACATCAAGTCATTGAACTCTCACAGTGGGCCAGTTGTAAGAGCTTTTCCCTAGTGGGCAGACCCTGGCTGTTGTCTAAAGAGGAGTCACAAACGTAAAAGTGTCCGAAGCTTTAAAACAATGATAAATTGAATGGGCTTTGAGTCCGCTTTGACTTCTATTGGGTCTAAAGAAACAAATGGTTTCTTAGTTTTTATTTTATACCAATTTCTCAATAGTTTTACACTTTATTCCACAACTGAGACGACGATTGGCTTTGCATTTATTGCTACAAAACAATTGTCTCACAAATAGATTGTCTGCCGAAACACTTATTTCCCGAAGCGATTGAGAAGAAGGAAATTCTTAAATTCCATTGATTTACTGATTGAACCGCTCTTTCAGTTAATTTAAAGCCAAGAACTTATTTCTCTTTGACTTTTTCGTTAAATTACATGATTAAGAGCTCGATATTTTGTCTTATTTCAGAGGGATTTTTGTTGTTTTTTGTCTTCGTTCCCAAAATATGTCATATATTAGACATTTTTGATATAATCTTGTTTAAGTTGAAACTTCCCACATATCCTAATCATGTCGTACTAATGCCCCCAAAGTGAACATACATTTAATGCTTTTCAAGTGCTAAAAGAGCCAGAATTTAATGGATGAAAAGTGTTTTTCGACCAAACATTCCATAATTTAAAACAAATTTTCCGCTGAAATGCCGTCTAATCGTTAGAAAATTAAAATTTCGGTTTCGTTTTATATTTTTAATTAATTACCGTTCGTTTGAGCTCTGATTAGACGACATTCGCGATCAACAAATTTTAATCTATTGTCGCGATTCTTGCGATGCCTTACAATGTCTTTTGGCTGAGGATTGGACTCCAAGTGAGTACTCGAAAGACATGTAATACAAGTTTGCAATTAGAGTATGAGGTGAAGAGCGAAGACCCGAAGCCGTTCCTCATTAGCATTGGTTTTATAGGCTCTGACACAATGAAAGCACAACTAAATTAGTCTTTTTTATTAACACTTCATAACAAAAGTAACTCTTTTTTAAGTAAAACCCAACAAAACGACGACTTGAGTACACCTCACGAATGTATTAGTTGAGAGCCATTTGACGCCAGTTTTTCTTTTTATCCTATTTTGCATTTTGTGTGAAGACATGAGTCCATAATTCATCACTTGTAAGGCCTAAAAAATTAATAATAAACTCGATTTAGAGGAGAATTCGAGTGAGAGATAACATTTTCCTGACTTTTTATATGATAATCAGACCTCTATTACCATAACAATAGAAGAACTGGCGATATCTGCCACCAAACAAAATATCAATTTTGTGCCGAATCATCAAAATTTTAAAATTATTGCTTAAAACTCTTACATCTCTTTCCTCTTGTGATCCGGTTTTAATAACCATAAGCATAACAACAAACTGTCGTTTCATGAAAAGCAAACTTTTGACAAATATTTGTGAAAGTAATCTAAAGAAATTGAAACCTTTTCCGAGTTTTACAAAATTGGATTCTTCGCTAAGAACTACTCATTTCTTGTTGTTTGTCCACAATTAAACTGATCTTTTCCTCCAAGAATCGGGTCGTTTGCTCGAGAATAATGTCCGATCATATTCAAGAATATTCAGCTAATATTCTCCGATTCATTAAACGCGAAAAATTAATTTTTATTATGAGATTCGCCTAAAAAACGGCTCATTTATGGTCTCATAATAATAATAATAATAATAATGTTATTTAAATGAGTGTAGAATTTCTTGAATACATATTTTTAGCTAAGATTTCAATCAAAGCGAACGAAAGACTAATTCAAAAGCCATTGATTGATATCCGCTCGCAATGAATGAAAAACTTATGAATTGTTTAATAACTCGTATTAAATGTTAGTCTAAAATAAATATATTTTCGTTTCGTATAGTTTATGATATATTTAGCGAAATGTTTTTCAAAAACGTATAAAAACTGATATTTTATTCTTTGATAGAAAAATATAATTCATTTGAAAAAATATCAAAAATTTCTTTATTCACAAGAATCGAAAGCAATGAAGACTTTTCAGTACATATGCCTCGAAATGGTTTTGCAAATGACTCTCAACTCTAATACCGACTCGAAATGGAATTCTCCGGGAAATTGAATCTCTTTTTTAATCCAAAAAATAAGTTTAGAATATTTATTGAGATATTAATAAAATAAATGTAATTTTCAAAATATAAGTGCGATTCCAATGGCCAGACATCCGGACTATGAGTGCTCTCAATCTGATACGACCTGATATATGGTCAACACTCAGGGATGTCCAGTGAGGGCCAAATAATTGAATGTTAGCTAAATTGAGTGCTTTCTAATCAGGAATACTCGTTGATATGCATATGAAAGTTGTTGTAATCGATGAGATAAACTCGAGTTAATTGTTTTTGGCAAAGGTTTTCATCAAATGAATGTTATGAGAGCTCAACGTCTGCACAATTCCATTGCCTCTGAGGTATATATAAACATAAAACTGGAATTAGTATAGAATTCGGTACACATTTCTCTGTCATCGCTCGCAATCATAGCTAATAGTAGTGATAGACATCATTGCCGACAGCGATGGACACATATTTACCATCATTTTGCTCGCATTAGGTTATGTCGGCTCACATTCACAACAAATTCAGTAAAAGTCAAATGGTTTACATTTCAAATATCCAGATCGCAGTTCCCGTTATTAGGTTTGCACAGAATATTCTTGGATTACTCGATGAAACTCTTCTCAAACAGAGTTCGGTCTCTAATCTGCACAAAATTCAAGTTTGCTTTTCAAACACAAAAAACCGTATAATGTGTTGAATAAGAAGAGAATATTCTTGTGTTATGTTGTCATTGATTGGTCTGAAACCAAGATTGTTGTGAAGGAGTGAGTCATCACTCGAATCGCATTTTTCTGGATAACTAAGCAAAAGCCAAACCAATAGAAAAACTCTTTTGTTGTGTTCGTTACATAAAATAATTCTTATTTCTATGTATTCTTCAGTTTGTGAGCACAGATGTAGTCATGATTTGTTGCATCTCTTCATTCAATATTCCCTTTACTGCTCTCAGCTATTATACACAGATCTGGCCTTTCATTGCTGCCAACCGTCAGTTTTTGCGAGACTGTAGTGACAAACAGTGCCTTTTGGTTAGAAACAAACACCAAGAGATTCAAAGACCAAACATTCACTAATGACAAACCGTGACAATGGTCTGATCAAACACTTTTAAGCTTTCTTTTCATCAAATTTCCCATTATGGTTGAGTTTATTAAAGCAAGGTGATTGCCTAATTAGAGAATATGCATGTTATAGTTGACTACCTTGCAAATGTCAAGCCATACCTCGCTATATCTCATCCGACATCAATGCATAACATGTTGTGCACACATATCTAATGCAATATATTTCTTGTGTGTATATATCAATGTATTTTTGGACGAGATATCAATTTTGTGAATCATTTCTTTGCATTGGTTAGCGATGAGAGGTTGAGATATATTGTAAATGTAAAGAAATAAATGACAATAAATTACTTTTGTATGACTCGACGTCAATATGAGTTATGACACTTTCGATATTGTTTTTCGCCTCAAACTATCTCTTCTGACAGACTTTTAAAAAGTTCAATCAAAATGAGTTCACATATGATATATCAATAAAGTCTTTATCGGATTAAAACCATCTTTCAATCAAACGATTATAGTTAGGGTTCGCGTCACTGCTTATGACTAGAAGTGTTTCGACACAGATCTCAATGTCTTATCGACAAAGACTTAATATATGCTACAAATGGTTGACTCGGAGTCTGTTCTCGAGCTTATCTATAAATTATATTCAATGCAATTCTTGTTCATTCTGTGGAAACATTAATTGCAGTTCATATACATTATGCAAAACCATAGTAAGAATAATAAGAATCAGATCTTAGATTAGAACAAAAGTTCATTTGCTTTAGTGCTCAGTCCTAAGGACTGCACACAAGAATCCCGTGAGGAATATCTGAGTAACACTAGAAATTTCAGCAAAGGTAACATTATTCAAAGTAACAAAACAACCTTTCTCTCAGGATTAGTAACACGATCTACACTCTTGTATATCTTGTCTCTATAAAAGGTCATATGAAGTCTTGAAGTCGTGATCATCTCACTAAAGGATTATTCAAATATGGAAGATATGGAAGAATAATCTTCAGATGAAATACTAATAAATTTTTATGAAAGGATAATAATTTTGTTAATCATACAAATGAAAAAATTATAAAATGAAGCGAATTGTGGGGTTGGGTTTCGGGGAAAGGCTTCGGAGAGAATAATCTGAAAGTATTATACAATTGTTGGGCAAAAGCAAACATCAAAATATAGATAAGAATATGATTTCTTTTTTGCATAGAATTGTGAGCAAAGAATAAAATTATATTCATTATAACGAAAGAACATTAAAATTTCGATTTAAAAAAAGCCAAAAAACGAAAGAAAACGTTATTTTTCTCCCAACTATTCATACATTAATTTCCTTTTCATTTCCGTGAATATAAAAATTGTTAAATCTTGTCATCGAAATGGATGTGAACTTAATATTCTTGTATCTTATGATAGACTGAGCCCGGGATGGGTTCCGCACATCACATAAACAAGTGTTCAATTTAGATGAAATGCACGCTTAAGACACACCCCTAATGCCATACCTGTGCTAATAATAGTCATTCACAATGGGCTTTTTGCATCTAAAAGCTTTCTCTTAAATATAACATTATAAAGCGGTTTAAAACACGTCTTCTCTCAATAAAACGAGTGATAACACGATATTCTTCTGATATTTGAGATGTTTTGGTTTAAAATTTCCCTCTGTTTCTCTATTTCCCTACAATTGTGTTGACGAAACTCATCTTTTCATCTCAGAGAAGCTTTTAGTGAAGTATTAGATTTCTATTAAATTTATATAAATTGAATCTAATGCAAAATACGATCCACCATGGGCATTTTAGTTTAGTTTACTCTGCATTTACCCATTTTAAGCATTTTGCTAAATAAAATTTATAAAATTTCAATAGTTTTTTATTTGCATTCGAGTCGGCTCTTAAACTCGAATTCAATTTCAAATCCATTAAATGGTTATTTTGATCGCGAGATAAAGTGTTTGAATCTCTCTTCGAGTGTAACCCATAGACCATCGAAAGGAAGGCTTTTAATCGAAACCGATTTATCTGATTGTGAATTATATTAGAATAAAATTGGTTCCGAAAAAGAGTTACTTTAAATTGTAATATAAATTCATGTGATTTGACGAATGGCTCGAATCAGACATCGATTTCTTGTAAGTTCGAGTATCAGAGATGGTCAGAGACGGGTCTAAAACACCTGAGCTGTCGGTTAAGAGAAGAGAATCTGTTAAAAGGCGATAACATTCTTAAAGAAGATTAAATTTTGGTTGAAGAATAAGAGTTATTGAAAAGTGTAAAAGTGCAAAGGTCATTTAATGTCAACGTATCAATTCAATTGAAATTTGATCATTATGATTTTTATGATTCTTTACGATTCTTTGATTCTTTGAGATTCCTTATGACTCTTTGATTCTTTGCGATTCTTTGAGATTCTTTACCACTCAATACTCATCTCAAGTGATGCTCTCGTCGTCAAAGAATCGCTACAAACAGAGTCCAAACACACTTTCATTGATCCCTTCGTTTTCTCTGTGGCTGACTATCACTGGTTCTGTTGCAGAGGTCTCGCCATAAGAGCACAGACTGTGTGTTGTGTTTCCCATCTGTGATCTGAGAACTGAAAACTCAAAAGATATCGAAATAATTTTTAGTGGGAATAAAATTTTCTCTCAATTCGTTTGAAGTGTTGCGCTATAGTCGGTCTCATTGAGCACAACAAGCGATGCATCGGATAGTCGTCCGCGCGATAAGAATAACAAATAGTCTCCGGGTATAAGTCGTTATAGAGTTGTATCAATTTTTGCCGCTTCTTTGCCATTAGTTTTGTGGCGAATCACTGATACAAAAACAAACATAACATTCAAACAAAATCTATATTTCAGACTATAATTTGAAATTTTGGCCAAATATTTTCGCTAAATTTATTCTGGCATTTCAAATGATCGTGTTATTCATCGCTAAGTGAAATATGTAACCATTGGACTCGTATCCCAGCAGCCAATTCCACGATCCAGGCATTAATATCCCAGCAATAAATCTATTTTATGAAAATTAGATCGACTCGAGAGCGAAGTCATTGCAGTCATCAGTCGATACTGAATAGAAAATTGGATCAAAAATGAGTCCCGACTTAAAGTATATACCGCTTTGAGGCCAAAACATCGCAACTGTTTATCATTTCTGCCAATGATTTGCAGAATATTCTCAAAACTGATTTCGATGTCAAATGTATTTTCAGTTTTATTGCATTTTCAGAGATGAGACGAATCGTAGAATAAGTAAAAGATTTTTAGTGAAAATAAATTGAACTGAAATTATCGAAGAAGTGGTGGACAGACCTGAGCACCGACTGAGTGAACAGATCTGAGCACTGACTGAGTGGTCAAACATTTTTCTTCGGTCGCCAAATAGGAAACACAACTAAAGTGTAACTCAATTTAGTTTAATATTTTGAGTCAAATATAACTGTTCTTTGCTTTTGGCCCAAAAAATATATATAAAAATTTCAAAGTATTTACAGAAAGAAATTGATAGAAAAGGAAATATTAGAGCGAAACACACAATATATATAACTTATTTGAGATATGAAAGAACACAAAAATTTTGTCTGAAATTCCAATCTTTCTCTATATTACACATTTCGGGAGAAAAGGAAAACACAATTCTCTGATTTATGAGTTTCGGGTCTGCGGTAGGGATCGAGTCGTTGGACCAAATTGACGATCGAGAATGGAAAAAGGGTGAAATGTGCGAAATGAGCATGGTACTAATGTATTAGCACCTCTAACTGTTATATCAAT
>JAQGAJ010000213.1:0-18608 GCA_034689365.1 Liebstadia similis | reverse complement strand
CTCTTGTTTTTGCCGTCTTCTTCGCTCTGATGATAATCCTTCAGATGGTTTCAGTCGAGAAGAACACCAACAGTTTGGGCGAAACCATTGCAAACGACGGCATTTTAGGCCGATTCAGGTTTTTCGGCAAAAGAAACGAAGAAAAAGAAATTATTTTTCCTCCAAAAGTCGCTCAAGAATTGGAACGAATAATAAGTGACACCGAATATAGCATCGATTCATTAGATTCTTCTTCAAAACAATTCAATCAAAGTAATGATAATTGGTTTTATCGCGAGCTTACAGAAAAAGATCACTGGCAGGAGGTCTCGAACACTCGGCACAAGTTCTATGTCTTTTCGGCCTATTATGACAACCGAAACGGACAGAACCGTTACATTCGTATAATCGCCGCAACAAAAACCCGAACCGATGAAAAAGTTTGTGAGTAATGATTACTTGATTGACCCCAAAGACTGTCCTAATCTGATCCCATGTCTGATAGACTGCAAGATGTGGTTCGTTCACACCTATCGGCCAACAATAGTCAAAGCCGTGACTAAAGTGATTCGCGAGAACTGGAATCTCAAATTCAGTGCCTATTTTATACTTTGCCCACTTTTGTATGGCTCTCCCGTTCCCGACGCGGTCTCTGTTATGGTCAGAGACGTCAATAACATGAATAACGAGGTCAACGAAGAAACTCTTATGCCTTCGAATAGACTGTTAGTACATAATAGACCCCAAACCAGAAGCAAAGGAAACACTGAAATGATTGAACAGAATATCGCTGTTTGTGTTAAGCCTTTGCACTACGAATACAACAAAGTATTGAATTTAATTGAATTCATTGAAATGAATCGCATTCTCGGAGTCAAACACTTTGTCCTCTATAACCATACCGTCGGACCGGACGTCGATTGTGTCCTACAAGAGTATATCGATAGTGGAGTGGTATCAATGTTACCGTGGAATCTCAATATGGCCTCACAGAAGGAAATCAGAACTGAAGGACTCTTCGCCGCTCTCAACGACTGTCTCTACCGAACAATGAATCGATTCAAATATGTCCTTATGATAGACATCGACGAACTAATCATTCCTTATCGACACAAAGACTTGCCGTCAATGTTGAGGGCTATGTCCAGAGTGAACGGTCAGAGAACGGGCGCCTATTCTTTCCGAAATGCGTTCTTCTATTCTCAATGGCCGGATGACAAGTCAGTGGCCAATCAGATCGACTATCCATTGATAACTTTGCTCAAAACACGAAAGAAATCGCAGTTAAATATTCACAAACAGAGATCCAAATGTATTATAATTCCTGAGAATGTGATGGAAATGGGAAATCATTTTGTGTGGGAATTCATACCAAAGAAAGGAATGGTAAACGTGGACCCGAAGATCGGTGCTCTCCATCACTACCGGGTCTGTGAGTTCGGCGGCAATGACTGCGTTAATACACATTCACGTATCTCAGGGTAAAATTGATATTCCCGGTGTTGATGACGCCCAGGAAATGAAAGACACCGATGTGAGTAGAGAACAGTGGCCCAGACCTGCCCCAGATTTGCCCCAGATTTGCCCTCCAGTCACTACCCATGATGGAAAACGACCCCTCACTTTATGTGATCCAATACCTTGATTATAAGTGTTGGCCTCCATTTCACACCCAATCAGTGATTACTATTTTGCGACACCGATTCCATTCTATGTGACTACCTTTTAAATGTTTACCCATGATGATCATAATACCCTATCAAAAAGATTCCAACCTTTTTATACCATTGTTTACCATTTATATCATTTTTAATGTTTTACCATTGATTATAAATTTCAAATCATGGTCTTCATTGCCCATATTTTCCCTGATCTTTGATCGAGTGTTCATTTTTAAAAATCTTTGCGTGGTTTCAAATTCCATAAAGTATATCAAAGTATCATAATTTACCACTATTACCACTATTTTGTACCATTAGTAGAGTAGATATTGGAAGAACAGACCGAACGGATAGAAAAGTAATCGACAATTGTTTTTAACCTTTCCATAGAGTTGTGTCTTCTGTCAAATGACATCCATGACTACTTTTTCGTATCTCAGGGTAAAACTGATATTCCCGGTGTGGATGACGCCCAAGAAATGAGAGACACGGATGTGAGTAATTGGTCGTTAGGACTAGCGGTGGGACAGCGGTTCCAATAGTTCTTTGCGATGTCAGACATTTTGAGTCATATCTTTGAGACCAAACCAGAATTAGTCCTTCAGAATATGACTCCTTCGACGGAATCGTTAGAATCCTTTCCCATGACATCCATAATTAGCCATTCCTTCCTCTCCTTAAGCCATATCCCATTTCCACGTTTTATAAAACAAAATCCGACTTAAAATCCAATCATAAACAATGGTAACAAAGAATCCAATCCCGGGTTATCCATACTTTCCCAGACATCCACAAAAGCCCTTCGCATTCCTTCCGAAAACCCATTATTAGATTTGATATAATCTTAGTTCTAATTGTATTAATTAAAACTAATTTTAGTAATAATTAACATTAGTTTAAATTAACACTTAATTCAATTCCGACGACGGATTATAAGACAAAACTATCTAAAAATATGTATTTAAACCCGTTTTCAGAGGAGCTTTTGCTCACAAAAGACATCAAATACTATCGCTTCGTATCTCAGGGTAGGACTGAGATCGAGGGAGTAGATGATGCCGAAGAGTTTAGGATCACAAATGTGAGTCTCAAAGATCGACTAAACCACGACATCTGACCATAAGATCATTATTAGCTGCTCTTCAGTTGTCTCGCAATCGTTTATCTGTCGCTTCTAATTCAAAACAGAGATGTCCAAAGAGTGCCCCCAATTCCAACTCGTTTTTCACTTCGAAAACACTCCATTTTTTTGTACAAACCCGTCCCCTCTTTGCAAATCTCTGTAAATTACTATTTCTAATCGAGTTTATTCTAAACTGCATTTCTATTTTCTTTCAACTATTTTATGGAATTTCAAATGTCTTTTTGTTATCTTTCCTAATCCTAACCCTTATTTGAATGTCCACTCGTTCTTCATATGTCTGTCCACTCATTCTTTATTTGTATGTCCTCTCACTTCCATTAACTTTCAATCTCTTATCCAATAACTCGAATCGCTTTCAATTGTTTGCAATGAAATAATGTGAAAACTTGTGCAACGAATAGAATGCTTTCGATGTCTTGGGTTTCACTGAAGAGGAGAAGCACAACATCTATAAGATTGTGTCGACAGTCATGCAAATCGGATCCATGAAGTTTAAGCAAAGGCCTCGAGAGGAACAGTGCGAACCCGACGGCATGGAAGAGGGCGAAAAGGTGGCCCATTTGCTCGGTATCAACGCCGCCGACCTCTACAAGAATTTCTGTAAACCCAGGATAAAGGTCGGAACTGAGATGGTGACTCAGGGCAGAAACCAGCATCAGGTCCAATATTCGATCGGTGCCATGGCTAAGGCCATGTTCGACAGAATGTTCAAATGGATCGTCAAGAAGTTGAACGAAACTTTGGACACCAAACAGAAGAGACAGTACTTCATTGGTGTACTCGATATCGCCGGCTTCGAGATCTTCGACGTAAGTGTCGATTACCTTATCGTTTGTCGAGATTGAGCTGAGATTATAAGTTCAAGTTATTTCATAGGATTTGTTTTGAAAAAGCATGATCTTTAGGACTTAATCCATATACACCTGTTTTGTTCATCTAAATGATAACCTTAGTTGTTGTTAATAGTTAGAGGATTAGACTCTACTTTACTAAACCATATACTTAATTGATTTGATTTTGTTATTGTTATTAATAATGTGTTACCACTGACAACATTGCCCTTCCCGTGTTGATTTACCGTGTTGATTTGCCGTGTTGACCTTCCCGTGCTGACCATCCATCCCGTGTTGATTTAGTTGAATAGCTTTGAACAACTTTGCATCAACTTTACTAACGAAAAGTTGCAACAATTTTTCAATCACCACATGTTTGTACTCGAACAAGAAGAGTACAAACGGGAAGGGATTGAATGGCAATTCATTGACTTCGGTCACGATTTGGCCGCTTGTATTGAACTCATAGAAAAAGTAAGTGACAAAAGAACATTCATTACTAATCGATGTCTTCTTCACTTCTCTCCACTTCCTTCCACTTTCCTTTTCGCCCTATCCTTCACTAATAAAACCCGATCTATACTACCAAACCCTCGACCCTTTCTCTACCAACCCTCGGGTGACCCAATCCATATTCATTTGATCGGATCAAACAGTTCAACGGTTTCGAGCAGTTGTGTATTAACTTCACAAATGAAAAGTTGCAGCAGTTTTTCAACCATCACATGTTTGTGCTCGAACAGGAAGAGTATAAGAGAGAGGGTATTGACTGGGATTTCATTGATTTCGGAATGGACTTGGCTGCTTGTATCGAACTCATTGAGAAGGTAAACCTCTCGACCCATACACCCGAACCCTGAATAGAAGTCGAGAAGGGCTCCAAACCGACCCATTTCTATAACTTCTATCCTTCTTTTCTCTTTCGTCTAATCCTATTCCAAATGCAACAATCAATAACCATATACCTGTCCCACCACACCATAGCCGATGGGTATTCTGTCCATCTTGGAGGAAGAGTCTATGTTCCCGAAGGCAACCGACAAGACCTTCGAGGAGAAGCTGAAGACTAACCATTTGGGCAAATCGCCGAACTTCGTGAAGCCGAAGCCGCCGAAGCCTGGTTGCCAGGAGGCCCACTTCGCTATTGTCCACTACGCCGGAACTGTGCCCTACAACGTCACCGGTTGGCTCGAGAAGAATAAGGATCCGCTTAACGACTGTGTCGTCGACCAGTTCAAGCACGGCTCTAACCAACTGATCCAGGCTATCTTCGAAGATCACCCTGGTCTGGGTGGCGGCGACGACGGCGGAAAGGGCGGCAAAGGTGGCCGAAAGAAGGGTTCCGGTTTCCAGACTGTCTCCGGCTTGTATAGGGTATGCCTTCTTCGGTCCATTACATAACACAATACATAAGACATTATAACAGAATCTCTTTTTCCCACAAATGTGTGTTACCATTGATTGTCTCTAACATGAGTTCCACTCCACCACTAAAACCAGGAACAATTGAATAAACTGATGACAACACTTCGCCAGACCCAACCGCATTTTGTGCGCTGTATCATTCCCAATGAAACCAAATCTGCAGGTGAACATCACCTCTACCTCTCCTTTCATACCTTTCCTTTCGCTTCTCTCTGTTTGCCGTCGTTTTTATGTGTCTTTAGTTATTTTGCGACCACTTTTGAACTATTCATTAGTTACCGAATGGTTTGCATTCTGACCGAAGACCTTGTCTTTAGTTCTTAGTGACGGTCTTAGAAGTGATGGTAGTTTTAGATAAGAGTTGACACAATTCTATGGTTAAGTCCAACCATTTGTCAAACTCTTTAGTATTTTTGTGAAACTAATGATTTGAATCCCCGAATGTTTCCCGGAGTTTGTCCTCAAAGACCCGAAGCCCTGATCTTTTGACCCGATTAGAGTCGGATCGTGTGTTTGATGCCTAGTTTGAATTGAATACGATGTGTACCCAACCCTCTGAACCCTTGATGAGACCCAAAATAACCTCAATGTTAAACAAGACATGAAAATCACACACATTTTGACACAAAAAAGTATGGATAAGTGTCTAATAATCTGTCGGACACCCGAACCCCCGTTCCCCCCAATACAGGAACAATTGAATAAACTGATGACCACACTTCGCCAGACCCACCCACATTTTGTGCGCTGCATCATTCCCAACGAAACTAAATCCCCAGGTTTGTTTTGGTGACATTTTGTTATTGACCAGACTTAACCAAATCGGCTCTTTTGGGACACCAGCAACACCTGTGTCCGCCCGGTTAAGCCAATGTCCAGACTATTACCCCTTCAAGTCATGTGTTTGTTTTGAGACTATGTCTCTCCCTTTATATGTCTCAAACACATATACCCAGAGACAAAACACAGACCAAACCAAATGAACAGTTAATGATATTGATCTCGACCGACCCGACCCCTCACCTGTCCCTCGACCGGCCCTTAGGAACAGCTAAATAAACTAATGACAACGTTGAGTACGACTCACCCGCACTTTGTGCGATGTGTCATCCCAAATGAAAATAAACAACCAGGTATTTAGGTGTCGAACAGCGTCAAAATCCATTTCATCCATTGGACCAATCTCACAATTTTCCATTGTGATTGGCATTTTATATTTTGAACCATTTTGAAGTACTTTTGTCTATTGTCTCGTTTTTTCATTTCGCAATTTCTTCTTCTTTTCACTTCTCTTATCAATGATGGCCAATAAGGAAACAGAATAGTTGTCATTGATTTCCCATCGATATTCTGAGATTCATACCGAAGAAATAAAAGCCCTCTGTCAGCTATTGGCCATCACTGAACCAATCATTACCTGAATCCCAATCCTAATGTCTGTCCATCTCAGGTGTGATCGACGCTCATCTGGTTATGCATCAGCTCACCTGTAATGGTGTGCTCGAGGGTATTCGTATCTGTCGTAAGGGTTTCCCCAATAGGATGGTATATCCGGATTTCAAGCAAAGGTATGACAATTTCGTTACTTTCCGACCACACATACCGTTAATCAGATGGGAGTTCCCTCTCTATAAAGAGAACCCGAACCCCACTTAAACCCAATAAGTCGTATACTTTGGACAAATAACTCGGAATAAGTTAATCATGAGTTGTGAGTGACGTTCCGGCACTTCCTGACCATTCTATGCCCTAACAGATATACCATTTTGGCGGCCGCTGCCGTCCCACCGGGTTTTGTTGACGCAAGACAGGTGGCCGGCAAAGTATGCGAAGCCATTCAATTAGATACCAATGACTACAAACTGGGACACACAAAGGCAAGCACTCTATGTGCCTCTCCTCCAGTGCCTCCCGTCCCGGGATTCCAATCCCGGACATATGTGTTCTCCCGTTCCCACTCGACTCTATGTCAACCCTAAATTAATCAAAACTATACCCCATTTAAGTGTTATTTCAATTAAACATAAGAAAGTATGGAATCGAATATCATAAGGAAAAGGTAAAAATAGTTTCGATGTGTGTATGAAAAGGTCTCGATTAAGCTCAAACTCGCCCATTGTACTTCTCATACCTCGTTAATTAATTAACCAGAATTCACACAATAATTTGTCCCAAAATTGGTTCTTTTGGAATATTTTGAGCCAATGTGTCCCAAATCCGAGTCCTAAACGATATTTTGTTCTTTTGTGTCTTCCCTTCACACCCCTCACCTCCACTACACCCCCACTACACCCCCACTACACCCGCGATAACCCATACTAGATATGTCATATTAGCGGCATCGGTCGTTCCTAAAGGGTTTGTCGACGCGAAACAAATCACAGAGAAAGTAACCGAATTTATTCAATTGGAAGCCAATGACTTTCGTCTCGGCCACACAAAGGCTAGTAATATCGGTCCGATCGCAAACCCGACGGACTCTTCTATTATCGGTTGATGTGATTTAGTTTAGAGTCTTTGCCGAATGAATATTCGTTTAGTGATTGGATTATAGACTCGAATTCGAGTTTAGTTTTGCGTGAATTTAGAAATCAGTTTTGATGTGGATTTTGATTTTGCGATCATATCTCAGATCTTTTGATAAGTCTTGGAATTTATGATTACCTAAAAATAGTTCCGGTATTGGGGTTTCCGCTCAGCACTAGGTCTTCAAATCCAAACCTTATCTTCAAATCCCTACTGAAAGCAACAAACGCTTGAACTCCACCGAAGTAGTAGTAGTAGTAGTAGTAGTAGTAGAGTAGTGACGACCCGGTCCACAGACACCCCACCATCACATCCGAACACTAACCATCTCTTTGCGCACTAATCACGATCAGGTACACAATCCTGGCTCCAACCATCCTTCCCAAGGGATTTGTCGACGCAAAGGTAGCCACAGATAAATTAGTGAAAGCCACTAATATTGACGAACAAGAGTACCGATTGGGCCACACCAAGGTATATGACCATTGATGTCGTCAAATGTCGTCAAATGTGCAAAAACTTTACTATGAATTCTCTGAAAACTTGCGAATTCTGACCGCTTTTAACTTTGAATAGCTTTTCTTATCAGGAATTTGACGGAAACTTCACTGAATTCAAGTCTGAATCGCTTTTCAGATATTTTAATTATTTGTTTTGATTATTAAAATTAGTGAAGAATCTTAGAATAATTTAATCTTCACTTCACTCCAGACTATTAATTATAATTTATCGCCTAATCGTCGAAACTATTCGGAGATCTTTTCAAATGACTTATAAATCGCGGAATCATTTCAGCAGATATTTAATCAAATGAATGATTCATTCATTTTCTCATATAATTGGCACAGTTTTCTCAGCTAAACAGTATAAGCATGTTAAATATTAGCCAAATTAGCTTCTCATGGGTTAGATTACTGCTTAGATGTGTATATGAATGCCATTGATTGTGAGGTAAAACGCTTTCGCAGCGAACTATTCAAAGGTAGGTCTTGTTATAGTAGTTGTAAACCTCGTGTTCTTAGTTTGTGCTCCAAATTCTGTGTTCTGTCTGTCATTCAAACCAATTTCTATGTGTCTGTCCTTTTGCACCGCACGTGCGCCGTAACTGCACGTCAGCCCTTCCTATCAATCATTGTCCATATCTAAAACCAATGGCCAAACATACAGATCTTCTTCCGAGCGGGAGTGTTGGGTCGTTTGGAGGAGTTGCGAGACGAACGTCTTGGAAAGATCATCACTTGGCTCCAGTCATGGATCAGATGGTATCAGTGCAAGAAGACCTTCAAGAAGTTGCAGGAACAGAGAATCGCTTTGTTGGTCATCCAACGAAATCTGCGAAAGTTCCTCACTCTTCGCAACTGGTTGTGGTGGAAACTGTACTCCAAGGTCAAGCCCCTGCTCAACGTTGCCCGAGTGGAAGACGAGCTCAAGGCTCTGGAGGAGAAGCTGAAGAAGGAGCACGAGGCATTTGAGAAGGAGGAAAAACTTCGCAAAGAACTCGAGATTAAAAACGTTCAACTCTTGCAAGAGAAGAACGACCTCTTCCTTCAATTGGAATCTGAACGGAACTCTTCGGGTGACGTCGAGGAACGTCTGATGAAAATTATCTCACAGAAGGCAGACCTCGAGTCACAGCTCTCCGTAAGTCTTATCTCTATATTCTTTTGACTCTATTGACGGAACAGAAATGAAAACGTTATCAGATTTTTGGTAACACAACTCGTGTTTGATCTGATTTTAATTCCTCTGAAAATTGAATTCCTCTGAAAATAGTATCTAGTTTTGAGCCCATGATGAACAAAACCAATTCATAACCCTTTCAGACATATAAATTTCGATTAAACAAAAATTTTAAGCAATTTTGGCACAAATTGAATGACGATTGCAATGAATGTAAATATTAAGTGTTCTTAAGTCTGAATACTAGCAGACAGTCTCCATCTCTTCTCTCATTTACCTCTTTCAGAGAGGAATAGACACCTATTTAGGCACCGATGCCCTGCCCTGTCGTTTCACTCTCTGCATGTTTATACTATCTATTTGTGGGCAGAATCCGGGGCTCAGAAGAATATCAGTCAAACTCTGACATATTCTGCGATTGACTCTCAGTTTAAATTTAAAATCCGAGCGAAAGGCAATTGATTTTGAGCCCAGAGTAAGGAACTGATGGTTCAGTTGGGTCTGAGTCTCGCATGGATTAACATCTTTTACGCCAATTAAAAACTTGTGGATAGAATAGAGTAATTAGATTGCGATCAATGGAAGAATTGGCCAAAAATATGATGAATGATATAATGAGTGACGCGACCAAAAGTGTTCCGATCAATAGTGTCAATAGTGTTGATGACCACCATCGAGAAGACACTGCCATTAACCAGCAATATGTGGGCGCTCTTAAAAAACAATATGATCTCCTTCTACAGGACCTCCAAGACAGACTTGGACATGAGGAGGACGCCCACTCGGCCCTCACTTCCCAGAAGAAGAAGCTCGAGTCCGAACTCGCCCAACAGAAGAAAGAACTTGAAGACCTGGAACTGTCTCTACAGAAAGTAAGATAACTTTTTCTATTATTTCTTGGCAGACAATCCATTGTCAGCTCAGTTGACAGTTCTTTGATTGACATATCCATTAAATTCAGTATTATTTACCGATAATAACAATTTGTCGGCGTTTTGTTGGCATGAAATCTGATCCGATTTAGTTATCTGGAAGAATGAATTCACATCTCAATTATCTGACTTTAGGCAGAACAGGACAAGTCATCCAAAGATCATCAAATCAGAAACCTTAACGACGAGATCGCACATCAAGATGAACTGATCAACAAACTCAATAAGGAAAAGAAGAACCTCCAAGAAGTGAGCCAAAAGACCGCTGAGGATCTTCAGGCCACCGAAGACAAAGTCAACCACTTGAACAAAGTCAAAGCCAAATTGGAACAGACTTTGGACGAGTTGGAGGACAATCTCGAGCGCGAGAAGAAACAGAGGGCTGAGATCGAAAAGAACAAGAGGAAGATCGAAGGAGACCTTAAGCTGGCACAGGAGGCTGTGGCCGACCTCGAGAAGAACAAGAAGGAGTTGGACCAGGCTCTTCAGCGAAAGGAGAAAGAGATGGCCGCTCTGGCATCGAAACTCGAAGACGAGCAGAGCCTTGTGGCCAAACTGCAGAAGCAAATCAAAGAACTTCAGGTTCGGTTCACTTCTTTGAGGTTTCGCTAAAATTCTTTCGGAAAAATTATTACACTTTTTGGCAAAAAACTTATGAAATACTGGTTTGGCTTTAGGTCCGGGACTTCACTCCTATTTATAGTAATAGTTGTCTCAAAACGGCTGTCTTTCAGCCAATGATATACTGATTACTATTAGTCTATAATTGCGTTAAGAATTTTGAGGACTGATTCGTATTTGAGTCGGTTCTCCAGATATGGAATCCTTATATTACCGGAGTTTGTGGGGGTGTCTGAGCTCGCATTCCGATACTAATGGCTCAACTGATGTCTGTCCCCCTGAGAGTCAAACATAGACTGAGTCGGTTCCTACCAGTGCTCAGACACAGGTCTGAAGAAGAGTGCAGTGAAGAAAATAAATAAATGGTTGAGAATTGACAGTGTCTTCCCGTCTCTTGCCATCTCTGCCCGTCCACTGCCAATCAAAACAATGTCCAGTGATAGTGACTATCAGTTGCTTCGGAATGCCATACAGTCGAGTGCCGGCGATGCCCTCCAAGACTCGGACACGTTCTACCCGTTGCAGAACAAGGCCCGATATATGGCGCCGACCACTACCTTAAGTACCGAAAGCAAACGGATTGTCCGCCGAGCACAAGACCCTATCCTCCAGAACAGTCCCCGTGTCGTCCATTTCCTCTATGAAGTATTCCTCAATGTTTTGTTTAACTTCCCGGTCGGCCAATTCGTGTGCATCGCTTCAGCAATGAATCGACTCATTATTCTTCATATTCTTTATCAAAATTTTGCTTTTGTTTTGCCAAACATTCCGAAAGAATTTCATTTGTCTATCACTTCACTGAATCAATTGATCCGACCATTTGTCTCAACCATAGGGCAGAATCGAAGAGCTCGAGGAGGAGCTCGAAGCCGAACGCCAGGCCCGAGCCAAGGCCGAGAAGCAAAGAGCCGACTTGGCACGAGAGATCGAAGAGCTTAGCGAACGTCTTGAGGAGGCCGGAGGTGCTACCTCTTCCCAGATTGAGATGAACAAACGCCGAGAGGCCGAGATGTCCAAATTGAGAAGAGACCTCGAAGAGTCTAACCTCCAGCACGAACAGTTGATGTCCGCGCTCAGAAAGAAGCACAACGACTCCGTGGCTGAGCTGAGCGAACAGGTCGACCAACTGAACAAAGCCAAAGCCAGGTATGACTACTCTTGACATTCATGACACCCGAGTCCTCCCAATCACTCAGACTTCCGTATTAGCCCAAGATTTCTAAACCCATTTTGAGATTCCAAACATCCAAAGATAATAATCTTAACCGGAATTCCATACTCTTTACCACAAAAATCTTAAAAACCTTTTCTAAACGTTTTAAGTTATTTTAAACTTTTGATTGATTACGAGTCAAATGATTGAAATTTAGTTTTGAAGAACTGTTTTAAAAATACTTTCGATCGAAATATCGGTAAATATAGGATCGAAAAGGAGAAACAACAGACTAAGAGTGAGTTGGATGACGTGAAGGCCAGTGTCGAACACCTTTCAAGAGATAAGGTATGGTCCGGTTCTCCGGCCCTCACTGTCCGGTAGATAGGGTTTGACTTCGATTGCAACCAATGAGTTGAGTTCAGTAGTGGTAGTTAATAGTGATTGAGACCCGTTATGAGTCCCGAAACCGACTCTTGGTTTGTCTGCATCGTTACCCACACGTAGTCTTAAGACCAACTTTGATCTGTCTCTTGTGCTAATTGAAATACCTGTGCACGAAATGATTGCATTGACACAGATTAGAGAAAGAGAAGGGAACTTTGGCTGCAGAAGTATCCGACCTCCAGGGGATTGTAGATCACGCCACCAAAAACCAGGTATCCCTTGCCATCCGTACTGCCGCTGATCGATGTCCAGTCCGTTTCGCCGCTTCCGTTTCTTTTCATTTGATTTGATTTTGATTTTGAATGCCTTTTCGAGTCATTGAATCGCATGAATTGTTTTGAATGAAATATTTTTATGATTTGATTGATGTTTGAAATGATAATCCAATTGAGATCCGAATCTAATTCTTGAAATGTGACGATAAAAGGCAAACACCGAGAAACAAAACAAACAGCTTGAGATGCAATTGGGAGAAGTGACCGGTAAATTGGATGAGACCAACAGGACTTTGGGTGACTTCGATGCCTCGAAGAAGAAGTTGGCCGCAGAGAACAGCGAACTCCAGCGCCAGTTGGAGGACGCGGAGTCACAGGTGGCACAGTTGACCAAACTCAAGACCTCACTTCAGACACAACTGGAAGAGGCCAAGAGAACAGCTGACGAAGAAAGCAGAGTATGTATACTTCTATTCACTACTTCTTCAGTGAAGAATCTTCACTAATCCATAACCTGATGAACAAATGTCCTAACACTCAATGAACTAACAATTGATTCATTTGGACCTCGGATTCCCGTTCTGATGATCAAAAATAATTATCCATTTAGTCAATAATCCAAATGATAATTGAATCAACTGATGAATATTTCCCATATTAGGAAAGGGCCTCTATTTTGGGCAAATTCCGAAACCTGGAACACGATTTGGATGGCGCTCGGGAATCACTGGATGAAGAGATTGAGGCCAAGGCTGACCTCCAGAGACAGTTGAGCAAAGCGAACGCAGAGATCCAACAATGGAGAACAAAGTTCGAGAGCGAAGGTCTGGCCAGACTCGAGGAACTCGAGGAGGCCAAGAAGAAGCTCGGTCTCAAACTGCAAGAAGCGGACGAACACATCGAACAGCTCAACGCCAAAGTGTCCGGACTCGAGAAGACCAAACAACGGTTGTCCGGAGAACTCGAGGACATGGCAATTGAGGTCGAGAGAGCTAACGCTTTGGCCGCCACTCTTGAGAAGAAACAGAAGTCGTTCGATAAAATCGTTGCCGAATGGAAGCAAAAGGTGGACGACTTGGCCGCCGAATTGGACGCATCGCAGAAGGAGTGTCGCAACTATTCGACCGAACTCTTCAAACTCAGGGCCGCCTATGAAGAGAGCCAAGAACAGTACGACGCCGTCAAACGCGAAAACAAGAACTTGCAAGATGAGATCAAAGACCTTTTGGATCAATTGGGAGAAGGCGGACGATCCGTCCACGAGCTCGAGAAGTCTCGCAAACGACTCGAGATGGAGAAGGAGGAGCTTCAGGCAGCTCTCGAGGAGGCCGAAGCAGCTCTGGAACAGGAAGAGAACAAAGTTCTCAGAGCACAGCTCGAGCTCTCACAAGTCAGACAAGAGATCGATCGACGACTCCAGGAGAAGGAGGAAGAGTTCGAGAACACCCGAAAGAACCATCAAAGAGCCCTCGACTCAATGCAGGCCAGTCTCGAGGCAGAGGCAAGAGGCAAGGCTGAGGCTCTTCGCATGAAGAAGAAGCTCGAGAGCGATATCAACGAACTAGAGATCGCACTTGACCATGCTAACAAAGCTAATGCTGAAGCACAGAAGAACATCAAGAAATATCAACAAACACTCAAAGAACTGCAAACCGCATACGAAGAGGAACAGCGGGCCAGAGATGAGGCTCGAGAACAGTACGCGATGGCCGAACGAAGATGTAATGCTCTTCACGGCGAGCTGGAGGAGACCAGACAGCTCTTGGAACAGGTATGCAATGGCTTAGGTTGTGCTGACACTCATATCCTTCATCTATGAATAGGCTGACAGAGCCCGCCGAAGTGCAGAGGCAGAACTGTCCGAACTTCATGAGTCCAATAACGAACTGTCCGCTCAGAACTCATCTCTGACTGTGGCCAAGAGGAAGCTCGAGGGCGAGATGCAGGCCCTGCAGGCAGACCTCGATGAGATGCTCAATGAGGCCAAACAGTCCGAAGAGAAGGCTAAGAAGGCTATGGTCGATGCCGCCCGACTGGCCGACGAACTCCGCGCCGAACAGGAGCATGCTCAACAACAAGAGAAACTGAGGAAGGCAATGGAACAACAGATCAAGGAGCTCCAGGTCAGACTGGACGAGGCCGAACAGGCAGCTCTCAAGGGAGGAAAGAAGATCATCCAGAAATTGGAACAGAAGGTCAGGGAATTGGAACAGGAGTTGGATTCCGAGCAGCGAAGACATGGCGACGCCTCAAAGAATCTGAGGAAAGCCGAGCGTCGTATCAAAGAATTGCAATTCCAGGCCGATGAGGACCGCAAGAACCACGAGCGCATCCAAGACCTGGTCGACAAACTGCAACAGAAGATCAAGACATACAAGAGACAGATTGAAGAGGCAGAAGAGATCGCTGCTCTCAATCTGGCCAAGTTCAGAAAAGTGCAACAAGAACTCGAAGACGCCGAAGAGCGCGCCGACATAGCTGAGAATGCTTTGGCCAAACTCAGAGCCCGAAACCGAAGCTCGGCCTCCACTTCGCGTGCTATGAGCCCAGCCGTGAGTGCCTTATCTCAACCCAAATCCACTTAACACTAACCCTTTGTCTCTTCACCCGAACAGCCGATTCCGAAAGGGAGACCGAAGTCCAAAATAATGGACGAGGAATAAGAGACCCAAACCTTTCCACCGAATCCAACCCTAAATCTAATGTCAATTCTAAGAAACCTTAAAACTATTTATAAATTACAATCAAAACAACTGTTTCTCTATATTTTTGTTCGTGTTTTCTCTCTTCTCAAACATTATCACACTTTTGAAGAGTTGTGCCAATAATTTAGTGCAAAATAAAACCAATTGACATAAAAAGTGGTCATTATTTTCGGGTAATTGACCTCAAATACGGTCTTATATTCTGTTAGCCTTTGAACTCATTTAATATAAACTTTTAAATCGAATTATGTTTTACTAAACCCACAAAAACGTCTGTCCGTTTGTAACGAACCGAGCGATAAGAACAGCGGCTCTTATTAGAGGACAGTTCTATCTTGTTATGCATTAATTCATTGATTAATAAAATTATTAATATTGTGACAAAACTATTATTATTTAATTAATTTAGACATAGAATCACTTTCTCATATTGTAAGCCATCACAAAATATGCCATCACTTGATAGGTGATTGTGAAAGAGAACAGAACACTGATATTGTAAACCAGTCCATCGTCTGTGAACCCGAACTCAGACATCACTATAGACTGGCCGTCATCGATGTTGTTTTTGAGGATATCTCCCACTATGAGTGTCATCGCCTCATAGGACTGGTCATTGATCGCGGATCCGTTGCCACTCTTGAGATGAGCGCATCGTTTGTGGCCATAGATTGTGATTATCATAGACTCGAAGGCGTACTTAAAAAACGAGAGAGTATTGACAACTTTCATAATTCCCGTGATTTTCGTGCTTTTGACGAAAAATCCGGAAAATACACCCATCGGTAGGGCAGACATCAAAGCTGTCAAAAGATTTAACAATAATCGCAATCAAATATAATGACCAAAATCTAATTACTTAGAAAACCGGCTGCGCTCGGGTTCTGGGAGAGGAAAGCGCTGCACACCATGCTCTGACTCAGAATGGTCACAATGGTCATGAATCCAATGATCTGAGACAACCAGAACCTCCACCACTCTCTGATTTGTGAGGACAAGTAGTACCAAATGGAGGTATATATAGTGGTCACTGAAAAGGTTGAGTCATTGATCAGTTGAATGCTTAGCCAAATACCATGGTATTACCCATTAAATTCATGGGCAGTTCCATAATCAACTTGGACAAGTAGTAGGCAAACGATGAGTACCAACCATTCTTGTGTTCCTTCACCACAACATTGAACTCCTGGGCAAATGTCATGATAATAGGCATCGAACCGAAGAACATAAACATCCCGACGTCCATAAAAATAGCCGCTATGTTCTGAAAAAGCATTGTCTTTTCGTGTTCAATGTTCTTATGCCGGCCATACTTCAGATTCTCTAAAGTCAGTGGACATCCATCGTATTTTCCGGCATCGGAACCGAATAGTAGTCCTATAGTTACGGAGAAAATAACTGTAGACGAGAGTCTGATCCACGATAGTTGGGGTTCCCGTAGGGTCAGTATAAAAGAGCGTTCGGTCAGTTTGAATAAGTCTGAAAAGTTGAAAAACTTGGTTCCGATCGATAAATTGTTTGATCCCAAGTCCACAGAATCTTCAACGGCTATCTTCTGCAGACACATCCTAACCAAATCTGTAACACTTTCCTCTCCGTGTTCTCCGGAGGCTATCTCAGAGACATAGTCTGCCGGATTGTGATACTCGGGTACAGACAGATCTGCTTTGGCCAGGAATTCGACCAGTTCATCCGGTGGTCCGTTATAGATATTCTGTCCGGTGTAGGAAATTACATAAATGTGGTGAAACATATTGAAAACTCTGGCCGACGGCTGATGTATTGTACAGACAATAGCTATCGGTCTATCTTTGTGTTGGGTCAGATTTCGGAGGTTCTCAACGATTTGATAACATGAAGAGCTGTCTAAACCACTGGTCGGCTCATCCAGTATTAGAATGTTTGGGTTCGACACCAACTCCAGTGCTATCGATATCCTTCTCCTCTGACCGCCACTGCATTTCTCCAACCGAGTCTCCAGAACCGATTCCAAAGACAAACTACTGACCACATCAGTGATGACCACTTCATGTTCTACATGTCTGTTCCAGTTCTTCACTTTGGATGCAAATAATAGCGCTTCTCTTTAAGATTGAAAATTGAATGAAACTTTCAAACATGATATGAGACATACTTAACGGTAAATTTATCGGTGAGATAATCGGTTTGGTCGATCATCGCAACACTGATGTTATCGTGTCCATTGATCATAACGTCTCCGATCATACCGTTCCTCTTTTTGCCACAAACATAATCCAAAAGTGATGACTTACCACAACCCGACGGACCCATTATTGCAGTCAATTCAGAGCTCTTGAAATTGCCGTTCAGACCATTGAGAATCACCCGTTCGGACGGCGGCTGACTAGAGAAGGGATTCCACCGTTTCTTACTTACAATGTATGACACGTTCTTCCACTTGACCTCAAAGTCTTTCACTAAAGAGAGAAATTGTGAATCAAGGTAAATCATGATTGTTTTCACTTGGATCAACTCTCTGGGACAGAACAGAATTGTGGCGAAACTCTGTTCGACTTATAGGCACAACCCTGCTCTTGATGTATGAGCCCGAGAGGTTTCGGATGTACTCCACTCTGTTCATCGGAACCGTCAACAGATTCTGTGGATTAGTTTCTTCTTGTTCTTCAGAATACACTTTCACGATGTAATTCATCATGATTATTCCTTGTTCTTGACCTGATTCTGCGAATTGCAACTTTGATATTTCAAATGATTGTGAAAGATAGACAAAACCAGATTAAATGTCTATTTTCAGACGACTTTTCGACATTTCACTGATTTTTATTCTAAATCGTTTTATAATTACAATTTTTTTTCAGGTAAACAAGAATTTGCCAAAACCATTGTCTAAATCTTATTAATGAAGTTTATAAATAATTATAAAAATTGTAATCTTTATTATAAATCGATAATTTTGTTTAATTAACAAAGTTAATGAATTATATCGATTGATATACGATAATCACGAAAGGTTAATGTGATTGAGACAAACCGCTGTAAAAATATAAATACATTGATCATTTGGCCCATTATTACTCAACGAAGATCAATATTTGAAGCTAAAACATCCACCAAGATATAAATTATTTAAAACTCAAATCTTTTACTTTTTGATCTATTTGTAATGTAATGAATCATTACTGATTATTAATTAGCAATAAGTAAAACAATTGTTTCAAAGAATTTTCAATTAATTTTAGAAGAAAAAAAATTTTCATTTCATTCCTATTATTGACATAAAATTTTAATTTTCTTTCAAATCTTTG
>JAQGAJ010000212.1:0-18616 GCA_034689365.1 Liebstadia similis | reverse complement strand
TTTAAATTAAAATAATTTTAAAATTAATATATTTTTCAAATAATTAAAGATAAATAATTGAATGAGTGATAAATGAGTTCAAATCTTATGATTTTGATGTCGTTTCTGAAATCTATGAGCCATTGCGATGTCTCTGGACATCACTGTCACTCTCTTCGCGTGGATGGCCATCAGATTCGACTCCTCCAAGAGGTTTATTAAGTAGAATTCTGACGCCTCCTGAGTGAGGAACAGATGTGAGTCAATAGGAGTCAATTATAGTCTTAACTTAAGACTCTTAAGTATCTTACCTGAAGAGCATTTAAAGCCATCACTTGGAACCGGTATTGTTGATCATCTGTTATGGACATACAGACCTCTCTGACCAGTCTTTGGAAAGGAAGTCTTGGGATCATATGATGAACCGTCTTCTGATAGCGTCTGATCTCTTTCAGGGCCAGAGTTCCCGGTCTGTATCGATAACTATGTGGCCGGCGTTTCACCCGATCCCCGGATAATTCCTGATCGGACACATAAGACTCGAAACCCCTTTTGGTCTGAAGTAATGGACAATTGAAAGGACGCGGAGAAGACTTGTGCGCCAACGGAAGTGATTCGGGTGAAGACATCCATTCGGAAGAGACTTGAGATGAATGGACGATCGATGAAGACGTCTGATTAGACGGCTGTCCACTCGATTCCCGACCACTTTGAAGCTCTTCTTTATTGATTTCATTTTCTTCTTCAATGTCTTCGTCGTCAGTCATCAGTTCCTGTGATATCTGGTTAACTCCAGCAACGGGTGAAGTGGGAAACGAGAAGAAGACCTCTTGAGATGTCGGCAATTGTGATGTCGGCGCCGAGAAATACACTTCCGGTGAGGTCGGATTCGTATAAACCTGATCTTCGGATATCTGGCTCAGCGGTGAAGTGGGCGCCGACACACTTTCGGGAGAGCTGACCGTCATTTGCGGCGAACTATCGCCGATTTGCGGTTCCAATTGAGTGCCGACGGGCGACACATCATTGGGATCTGTTATGGGTGACGAGGGAGGAGTGTGTCTTTGGTAGACCGGCTTCGGTTGTTTGATTCGGGCCATCGATGGATCGGTCGCTCAGTTCTTCGGTTCACTTAAGACTTGTCAACACTTCTATCAATAGTTTTGGCGCAAAGTCTTAGCCGTCGTCTGATCTCAACCCTCAAGAGTTCCTCATATATAACATGACGTCCGGTCACTCGAAGGGGACAAACAATCGATTGTTTACCTTATTTGGCATTTAAAGTTCACAATGGGAACAATTGGAACATTTGGAACCTTCCTATTAACTGCAATTAAAACTTCCCGTTATGCCATTTATGCCATTTTGGGCTCTCGTAGTCACTAATCAATAATTTAATACCATTTAAGACTCGATGTATTTAATTATCCAACCCTTTGATTACTAATTGAAACCTATTTTATATGTAAATTGATTTTATTTAAAGTTTAATTAAAGTTTAATTAAAGTATTAATTATTGAAAATATTAATTAATTTATTAATCCTTTCATTTCCTATCAATTGATTGATTATCATTGGATCCATGAGTTGGTAATCTTGAGTTTGTTTGATGAGATCAACTGAAGATCAATTTGTTCTAACATAGATCTCAAGATAAGATTACTATTGATAACAAATAACTCGATTAAAAGTTAGTTAAAATTGATTAAATGTTAGTTAAAGTTGAGTAAAATCTTAAGCAAAACAAGAAATTATAAAATTTTAATCTACAAAAAAAAAGTTGAGTCGAATCGGAACCGAATCGATGTCAGGAATAGAAGTGATGTCCAGAAGTAATGCGAAGACAATACTTGTGCTCAGAGGCAGAGGCGGAGGGCCTGACGTCTAACCCAGTTCTCGATATCAATACTGGTTTTGCCGTTAATTGCGAACCCATTTTCAGTTTTCAAAGTCTTGGATGAGTTCTCTTAGCCGTGCAGTCGATCGGCGGTTCACTAACTCTATTGTGTGTCTCGTATTTGGTTTCTCCGATATTCCACTCTTGTATTGGAACTGATGTCTGAAACCAATCAAAAGTTTCTTTTTAGAGACAAAACTTGGTTTTAGTCGAAGAAAAAAGTCTAAGAATTCAAATGTTCTTAAACTTGAAATCAATTTTTCAATTTATTCGATCGAATATCAAATGATTTTGTGGTCGACTTCGGATCCGAACCCAAAATCGAAGCCAAGAAAAGATTGAAAATAGTTTTCAATCGTTTTTGCTTTCAATTAATATTTTTTTCGACCAATCATTGACTTTGAAATAAATAACTTTTTACTCTTTAATCGGTTTAATACTATGTTTTAAACTAAAGTCATTTTATTCACTCTTAAGATCAGTGTTTAAGTGATTTAAAAGTGTTTTGTTTCTAATAATAATCCTCTGAAGAGAAATCCCTTTGTGTTTAAAGACATTTATTTATTTACCATTTGTGCCGAACAATGATATCCCGGCGAAGAATAATATCGCGATCTCATGAAGTGCTCAGCGATAGTGAACACAGTCTTCAGTACGAGTGCGAGGATAATGTCTGGCACTCCAGTGACAAACTGTTTCGGGTATGTTATAATTTACCATTGTACAATTGTATTCTGTCTTATTAAATATAAACACACTTTTGATTATTTATTTGAATTTTAAACATGTTAAATTGTTTAAAATTCAAATTATATTAGTTCTCATTTCTACCTATCTATGAATAAAAAGGTTATAATTTTCATTTTTATTTTGGGTAATAATTACAAAATATTTAAAATTTCAAACTAAAAAGGCATTCGATCTATATTTGATTGTAATAGAGTCAGCAGTTTTAAAGTCATTGATGGATTGAATTATAAATCACGTTTAATTTTGCCCCAAGTATTCAACCGATTTGCCTGAATTCAATTGAATTGATTGTTCATTCAATTCATGAGATAATCGATGCTTTTTGGGTGAAAAACGTGTAAATAATTATTGATTATTAAAAGTTTTGTTTGTTTTCAAAAGATATTTAAAAGAAAAACTTATTTTAAGGTAAAAAAGGCAATAATTTTTCAGATGAGTATGTCTTTTAATTATAGTAAAACAGGGAATTAGACATAAATTTTGGTAAAAACTATACTCTAGGCTATCGTTACCGAAACCTTGACTTCAATTATTAACTTTTCAATCATTTTTATTGTATTTTTAACCAAAAGATTCCAAACAAGTGTTGATTTTTAGACAATATTTGTGTCAAACAATTCTGTGAATCAGTTCATAATAAAAATCACTTTAATCGTTGAGATAATTAAAATTCAAAAGTTTTTGTTTCTAATCTAATCAATAGAATTTGAAGTTTGAATTTCAAGTAATTTAACATTTTGTTTATCTATGGAAAGAAATGCTAAATAACGAGCAATTAAAATATATGGTAAAGTGATTTCGATAGTAATCTCGAGAACACATCCCTAATAATTACGAGAACTGAACCCATAAACAGAATTACTATAATTATAAGATTAAACCAAATGATAATTAACTAATCCTTTAATTTTCAATCAAATATCCCAAATATTTGGATCATTTATCAGAATAGATATAAAATAATTCGATTAAAATATAGATTACAGATTATACAAATGTGTGGGCTTTCGATGTATACAAAGATTTCAAATTATAACCAAAAACAGTTAATTATTGACTGAAAAATAGGCCCCAAATGATTGATTTGAAGAATTTTTACTTAGATTTAACTAATTTATCGTCTCTATTGGGTATATATCGATCAATCCTTGTCTAATAGACTTTCATTAAGCTCTTGATCATTCATTTAGATAGTCTAAGTCAGTGATTATTGTGATTATCCATCAGTACTGATGCATATCATCAACAGAGACGACAATTAAGGAATCATTCGCTCAAATAAAGAACAAACCGATTGTTAATTGATGTCAAGCCTACTGTTCACTACCCGGCCCTCACTTTTCCAATCCTTTGATCACTAATTAAATCCTTTTTCAATTTGATTTTGATTTCATTTTAATTATAGTATTAATGAAAAATGAATTTAATTAATCGATAATTTGAAAGAATCTTAACGTTTCCTATGATTTCAATTGATTAATGATTGTCTTTTTTGGGGATTAGGACCACATCCAGGAAATACTGAACAAATGGGAACAAATAGACGACGAAATATGGGCTAAAATTATTTGTATGGAAAAGAATAGACGAGTGGCTAAGGCTTACGCCAGGGCTCAGGTCATAGCCATCAACGGATCGGACCTCGACTTCGATGGCTATCGAATCGGTTTGAATGGATTTCATAACCCGAAGAGAGATTTCGTTACCGAAGACATCAAGAAATATATCGGATCGGTATGTAATCGAAGTTCATTTACCCTGATTAACAATTCTACTCTCCCTTGTTATCCATTTAACTGACAAATTTGAAGTTAATTTTATTTGAGTGAAACAACGGTTGGATTGAGTCGTGATTATTGTAATCAATACAGTGATTGACAGATAATCTATTGTCTCTAAAATATATGAATTTAGAATCGATTTTAAAGTCAATTAAATTTTTCTGAAAAATTCCTTTTTTAGAAAAAGGATTTACTCTTTTTCTAAATCGAGAAATCGATTAAAATTCAAACTTTTTTCAGATATTTAGTCAATAAATGATCGGATATTAAAAAGCCATTAATAATGAGATAAATGGCATTCAATTTATAAATAATGAATAATTTGTGTCCAAAGGGGGCAAAAGTGAAGATCGACGACGAGGGCAATGTCCACATCAAACGGGTCGGCAAATGCAATGTCTTTGTTTGCTTGGATGGCATCAGATCGATGGAGATCTCTGGTCGACCCCAACCATTGCCAATGACTGCCATCGACATCGAGAAGAGCATCAAATTGTTTGACATTAAGAAGTTTCAGACAAATATCTACAAAGAGTTGCGGAACTCATATCCGGACCGACGGAAACTAGAATTGCAGTGCATATCATGCGTTCAGTTCGTAAGAGAACAGCACAACATTCTGGAGCACCCGATATGGCTTATGCTAATCAATATCGTGGCACTTGATATGCTTAAATCGAAATTCCCATCCCTTCCCAGTCTGTCTGTGCAGCCGACACCCAAATTCATGACTATCTTCGAGCACAGCATCGATGAAAAGCTCGTTCCTCAGCACTACCGCAAACACGACCGATACCCGAGTCAATCGGCGCACAATACTAGCACTGACTCCTCTCTCGTGTCCACTTCTTCCTCTTCCTCAAGACGAGAGTCACATAAGGTTTTGCGGGAAAACGACAATTACGGACAACTCTATAGACATCGAGGTTAGTCTTAATTGGCTTAACAAACGTTTAGGAAAACTATTTCCAAATAACTTGAATTTATCTCAACTATGGTAATGTTTAATGCATGTCAAACATAATTATCATGATTAACTTGCGGAAAATTCAAGATTACATACTTCTAATTGTGTGGCAAAAGAAACAAGATGAAATGAAATAACAGTTCGAAGTTATTAATCATTGCTCGATCATTATTTTGATGTCAAACTTTTATTTAATTTCTATCTTCGAGTTCTTTTAAAATGATTTTCACACTTCCATCAAAAAAACAAAAAGAATTACCAATCAAATTGAGATTAGCTTGTATTGAGTATTCAGAAAATGATCTCAATTGAAATGATAATCTGATTCGAAGAAAATAATTATTGCTTGCAATTAATGGGCTTATAATGGGCTGAAAATTAACTGATAATTGCAATAAAAGTTATAATTCGAGTCGTTTTGCACTTCGAGTCCTATAATTACAAATCCGGCGCTCAGTCTTTGATATTAAAGTCCAAAAACATATCATTAATTAATTAAAATAGAATTTATTTTTACGTTTGATATGATTTAAAATGCAATTTAACCAAAAATTCTGTATTAAATGTTGACATAAATCGATACCTAAATCAAGTTCACTATATTCGTGTTGACCTTACTCTCTATCGACACTTTTTCTTCAATCTCTCGATAAGTTTGCGTGAATTTAAACACACGATTAGATGAAACTTATTTGCGATCAAAAACAATAACTAATTGTTGTTTAATTGGATTCCGTTATAAGTTATAAGAATAGTAATTCTGTGGATCAGTATTGAGGTCAGAGCCGTATAATAGGAGCCGGAGTGCCATAACTCACATCGAAAGCCCATAATTAATATTCAGTTAATTCACTTCCCATATGACACTCCTTTCTAACAATAATAAAAATAAATTTAATTTTACATACATTTCATTCTAAATTAAAGTTATTTGAGAATAAATAAATAGAAATTGAATAAAAATAATAACTTTCAAACTTATCAACAGATCATTTGACTAATAAAGTTAGCGTCGAATAAGAAGTCTTAAGAAGTCTTAAAAAGTTTTCCTAATTTTCTTAATTTATCTTTTGTTTCAAAAAGAGATTAATTAAGTGAAGGACTTGTTTAGAGATTTATCTCATCAAACAATTATAAGACATTCGACGACATAAGACATATCCCGAACCGAATCCTAACCCAATTCCTTGAGAGCACAATGGGTTTTGTGGTTTGTGAGACCGACGGAAGCGTTATATCAATTGGTCCGAAAGACAATTAACATTGAACTAAATTAATAACAATTTAATCATTAGATTGTCTGAGAATTAGTGTCGGGAAAGTGTGTCGAGATATTAATTTTGCTTTTTGTCTCTATTTTGCAGACGATCTGTACTACTGTGGACTCCAGGCTCGGGTCCCGAACTACGGTCGGCAGCGGTCGTCCGTCGCCTTCTGCGCCAACTCGTCTATAGATCTGCGGAAGTACTTCAACCCGACTCCACAGCTCTCATCCCTACCGCCAGTTCTGTCGAACCACAAGAACTCGTCCCCCGAGGAGAACCTCGAGTCACTGGACATGTTCGCCGGTCGGGACTCTGTCCGCAAGAAGTATTCGTCTTATTATCCAAACGATCCCAAGTATACAAAGAAACAGAATGTAAGGGCTTTTGTTGGAGAGTGGAAAGACTTTTAATCAATTCCCATATTGTAATTAATTGGAATTCAGGGGAACTGCCCATCGATTATAATTTTAAATTATGGTATTTTAATTCATTTCAGAGACACTTATTTGTATTTATGACGTGATTTGAATTTAAAATAAAAGGTCATTTCAGTTATCCTTATAGTTATCATTTTGAAGTTAACTTTCTATAAACCATAGTTTGAGAAATGGGTGGTTTCACCCGAAATAGATTCATAGATTCAAAACAGATTTGAGCTATCTCAATCAATTAGTCCAAATTAGTTAATTGAGATGAATTACTTTTATTTATAGATCTTTCAAAAGCTTTCTTTCATTGACTAAAAAACTATTTAAAAAACGGTTTAAGTTTTAAATTACAGATTTATATTAGAAATTCCAATCCAATTAATAACAAGGTGTGACTGAATTCTTATTTTGTTGTAAATCAATTGACTATTAGTTGTGATAGCTCTCAATCGTGAATAGGAGTGAATTACCTGAGAATTAGCTTTTTCTAGGCTTTACTCCGGTTATAATTCAAATAATTGGTTCTCTTCTTTCAAATCGCTATTAAATTGAGTGCTTTTGAGCACAAGTTTTGCCTTTAATTACAATTTAAAACGGCTTTCAATAACTGGTAATTGTATTACAAAAGTTGGGCCAAAATTAAGGTTAAGTTTGTGGCCATAAAAACACTGAATTAATAACACTTTTTTAGATTTAAATCTATTTTTCGGCTCAATTTTGAACTAGTTTAGTGATTCTCTCCCCTAATGATGATGATTTAGTCATGCTAGCTCTCAAAGTAATTGCATTCCGGACATTCCAATCAGTTCAATGATAATGAACTTGATGATTCTAATTTAATTGAAAAAGTTCAACTATTTTCCAGACAAAAGTACAGTCAAATTGAGTTGAAATCAATTTTATGTCAATTTCCTTAATAACTGAATGCTTAAGGCGTTTGAAACCTTTTACTGTGTTTATGAATAAAACAATTATTCACATCAATCAAGATATTTATGAGAAATAAAAATCCATTTGAAACACATTTTAGACTACAATTGATATAAAACTTTTGGGAATCAAATGAATTTCAAATTTAATTAAATCAATGTTTTAAATACAATCTCTTGTGATAAGGGATGAGATTCCAAGAGATTGTTCACTCATTTCGTGCTTTAATTAACTTTTTTTTTACTTATAGTGTGAACTCAATTATCGTATTTTAAGTTATTAAATAATTTTTCTGGAAATGTATTACAAGAACTAAACTAATTGACGATTGTTTTTGTCGCTCACTATCGAGACCGCGATCTCTGAGTGAAGACACGACACCAAAGAGTTTGGTCACTATCGACAAAGAATTATCTCAAACATCAAAACCGAGAGTGAATTCAAATCTACAAAATTAAGTTTTAATTCTTTTAAATAAACATTATTAACGACAAATTGTTTTTAGAAAGTATTTTTAATTAATGAGATTTCTATTCCAAAAGCAATCGAATAACGAAATTAAAAGTTTTAAATATAGTAAGTCATAAGACCTTTACGTAAGAAATCTTACGAAAAAACGAGACATTAAATTAGTATTATTCGAATATAAAAATAGTAATCATTCTAAACGATTGCCAAATACCTAACTATCATAAACATGCAATTTTGAACACCGATTCCCAGACTTGAGCCCTACTATTAATACACTATTCCGGGACATCCCTCTCCTCTCCCTCTCCTCTCCATCTCTTCCGTCCCCTCAATGGCTGATTTGATGCAATACTCTCGTCATTCAGGGCTCGAACGTAGAGATTATCCAATTTAGAGCTAAAAATAAGTTTAATTTAAAATCTTATGTCCATTAAGTTTAATGTTAAGAGACTTTTGGCAAACATTCAAACAAAAAGTGTTTGACTTCGAGAGTGGATCTCATTCTCGAAGTATATTATAGTCAAAGAAGTCTAGAAAATCAATCAAATGAAAGAAGACATCAGAAGTGTTAATACCAAAAGTCTAAAATTGATCCCTCGCTGACAAATCTTCACGATTACCGAAATGGGAAAGAAATTTATCAATAAGGGAGATCTCATCATAAGCTCCAAACCATTTGCATTCGCATTGTTTCAGTCGGAAAGGGATAACAGATGTGACCAATGCTTCAAAATTCTGTAAGTAATCAAGTTTTAAAAACTATCAAAAATTATATGCTTTCATACATTCACTAAACCTTATTTTGAACAAAGGTTTTGTAGAGCTAAACATTTTGTATATCAATAAACATTCTCACTAACCAGCGGTCATCAAGGTATGTCAAAATAGAGAGAATTCAAGTCCCCAACCAAAGTAGGTTTTAATATTTTCATCCTCGGTAATGCTATTTCAACAGAAGGGATCATATTTTCCTTTTTTTTATAGGAGGGGGTAGTTTAGCCCTTGACGACAGGGGGTCATGGCTGAAGGGCTGACCCACCATTTGATCACGGCTAATCACTAACTTGCTATTTTGAGAATTCTTTTTATTGCTTGAATACTAAAAACATAAATTGTTTAAGAGCTCTAAAATTGACATTTCAAAAATGTTTTTGTGGCCAATCATTTACAGTGTGACAAAAATACCATGTTATAAGTGCTTGAAAGTGATGTTCTGCAGTCGTAAATGTCAGGTATTGATGACAAATACATAAATTCAGATAATTAATAAAATATTGGATCACAGACTGAATCCAATACAGAGCGACAACACGTCTACGAGTGCTCTGTCCTCGTCGACAGACCACTCTCATGCATGACCAGACTCGTGGCCAGAATTATCAAGAAATTGGATGACAAGGAAAATGTTGAATCTGAAAGTATTAGAGGACACAGAAGGGACTGGAATTGTCTGATGGATCGTAAGAACAAATTGCTTACACAACACATTCAACCGGTTATTATTAGATTATAGTAATATATCCAGAGATCCGTCGGTTATGTATGACTTTGAGAAAGTTTACGATCAATTGTCACTCATCTTCGGCGATACACTTCCCGATGTGCCCACTGTTCTCACCATTTATGGCAAACTTCTGATCAACTCGTTTGCAGTTCAGGACGAGCTAATGAGGCAAATAGGACGGGCTATATATCTCGGGTAAGTTTAGTTATGAAAGTTGTCTATATTTGATGATCCAATCCGAAGGCCATCAATCTTTGACCACTCGTGCAAACCTTCCCTCAACTTCTTATTCATCGGAACAACAATTTATATAAAAGCCATAAAATCAGTTGAAATCCAAGACATCAGAGACTTAAGAATCTCATACATCGATGAGTTCGAGAGCATAGAAGAGAGACAGAGAGAACTCAATTCTCAGTACTATTTTGAGTGCGATTGCGAGAGATGTGTAAGTGATTACTATTTTGAGCCCGTGATGAATGATAAATACTCTATTGGTTTGTTAACAGAATTTGAATGACAAGTCTGTCGTCTCTATGACTGAAAGCAAACATTTGCGACAAAATTGCGAAACAATCGATAATCTGATCCAAAGAAATCAGTATCTCATGGCTCCGATTGGCAACAGTTGTCTGCACCTGAAGAGAAGGCCCTTTGAGAGTGGGGTCGGAGATAATGACCAGAACCTGATCACAGAACTGATAGTACAGCTCAAAAAGGATGTTCAGCCCCTCGAGAATGTATTGGAAGTACGGATCGCGGAGTTTGTCGCCACTCATAGCCTTGATATTGATCTTTGGCTCCGAGTTATCGATATCTACCGTTCCTATTATGGCGATTGTCATCAGAGACTGGCACTAAAGCTCTATGTTTTGGCACTTAATTGCAATAAATATCCGGCTCTTAAGCGACAACTTCTCACTGAAGCGCAAACAATGGCTAAACTCATAACACCAGACATAAGACATGATTATGAAATGGATTGCAATTCGAGAAGAAGTCGAGCCATAAATAGGTCTTCCGATAGGCCGCAGGAATCGACTCTTCTTTATCGCATCCAATCGGAACTGATTGACAGCAAATACCTTAAGCCATATGTCAGCGACGGAAAGACTAAATTCAGTTCGAGTATCGCATTCAAGCATTACAAACAACAATCACCTAAACAACGATCGAGATCTAGTTTAGGTGATTACACCAGGAACAAATTGGATTTGAGTTATTGCATACTTAATCATAGGTCTAAGTACTTCTAAATGTCTTTAGAATTATATCTAATTTAATGCAAATTTATTCAAATACCGACCAATTAAATACATTTCGATATTATCACCATGTCATGTCATCAATTTTAGTTTTATAATAATTAAGGTTATATTTGTTTCTGTTTCTTAAGATTAGACATTGATTGCAATTTTCGGTGAATTACTTCCCACTAAATAAGGCGATTGAGGGACGCCATAAACACGTCTGTAGTAGTCGTGGTAAGGTTTATCATTATGATTTCCCTGGTTGATAGGGTTGATAGGGTTAACATTTATCGGTTTCCTACACGTCTCAATCAAGTGGTTGTAGTCGAGTTTCAACCGAAGACATTCTTTGTCTCCGTCTTGTCTTCCATTCCTAATCATTTCATACTTCTTCTTAATAGCGCAAAGATTTCTAAACTTAGTCAACAACTGTTCCCACATCTCGTTCTCTTCGAGAAGCTTGAGATCCTTGAGTGCAATCAGTTCTTCGGCATCGCATTCTTCGATTCTGACTAACCTCTTGAATCGCGTGATATCTGCGTCGGGTCTTTGTTTGCGAACCATTGTAATGGCGATTGTCTTCTGAGCTTCGGTCAAATCCATTGAGTAAAGAATGCATTCAATTATATAGAGATCTCCGACAATATAACGCGTTTCGTGGAATATCTGTTGTGAATTAACCCTGACAAACTCTCTCCACGCCAATTGTGTCTTGTTAAGTTGGTTATCTAAGGTGAGCTTGAATACTTGCGCGAAATTGTCTAAAGTTATTATCTTGGTCAAGTGTTCATCAATCAACTTGATCAATCTCTTTACTTGGTACTTCATAGCCAATCGAAATAGCTCTTTGATCTGATCCAATGGAGTGTTTCGGTCGATCTTAAACTTTTCAGTGTAAAAGAACTTTATAAATCCATAGAATGATTGCGAGTCTTTAGCATCAATGAACATCGATGAACTATACAATTCTTGAAACTCTTTATCTAATACTGGACTTTTGAGGAAAAACACCATTTGGTGGAAAGGGAATGTGACATTTCCGTCAGTTACTTCCAAATCTGAGAACCTTTTACTGTTGAAGAGAGTTTTGAGCTCAGGGAAAGAGTCTACGATCGGACACCCATTGACATCCACTTCTTCTACTTCTTCGGTTCCCATATCATCCTCTTTGACTGTTTTAGAATCTACTAAAAGAAAATTTATTAGTTAGAAATTTAACTTGAAAAAAATATTACAGGTCTCTGAAATTGTTGAATTTTCCACAACAATACTATTTGCAGTGCTGATGACATCTGTATCAATTGGTGTTTTAGTTGTCGATTCCTTTCTCGTTGATTCTTGTCCATCCGGGAAAGTGCTAGTCAAAAAGGTTGTACTGGAACTTGAATCGCCTATCTCTGATTCTTTTGGATTGGACTCAGTAGTAGTAGTAGTACTTTCGCTCTCATTGTTTGAGGAGCTCCAGGGCCACCTTATAAATTGTCAAGTTACTAACTTGTCAATAAATTAAAATACTTACGCAGAAGATAAGTCTATAAATGAAAAATTGATGAAGACAATAATTATTATCCAGTTCTTCATTTCGAAATTGTAGAGAACAACCACTCTTTCAAAATATATTGAATCGACTGAATCGGAATACTTTTATAATGTTGTAAAGGATTATAATTTCCATATAAAGACAAGTGATTTGCAAACAATAAATTGAATTTTAAAATATTTGCAAAACTATTGAAAGAGTGATCACTAAAGTGATGATCCATTAGTTTTGATTACAAATTATTAAAATATGTATCGATTGCAAGGTTAGACAAATACAGACATGAATTTCCGATATAAGTCTTCAATAGGTTCGAGTGTTTTTCCCATTGGTATCATTTTCATCGTTCATTTTTGAATTTTCCTGTCATTTAAAGCCGGAATCTCTGAGAAATTTTTAACTGACATTCCTTTTGTTATTTTATGAAAACTAATGACGAGTCATGTGAAACAGATTATGGAAGACCTCTTCATATCAGACACTATGGACACAAAGGCCCAGAACTTCAGTGGAGGTGAACAGAAGAGACTGGCCATTGGTCTCGAACTATAATACTAAATTGAAAATTAATTGATAATCGAATAAATATTAATTATAATTGAATTGAATTTAATACTCATTTTTAATAATTTACCTTATAGGAATATTCTTTTATCAATACAGAATTGATCAGTGAGTTCAAGTGGAGTAATGATGGTATTTTTTCAACACTTTCCTTAATGAGTTGAACGAACCATAGAATCGATAATTTGATATAATATGCGTTAAATGTGTTAATACAATGACAAATAAAAGCGTCGACATGTGTTCCTCTGGTGTGTAACCCATGGGAAAGGTATGGCCAAAATAAATCGCGGTATAAAAGTCTAGAACCTTATTAACCCAGCGTTTTATTTAGATCGAGATTGTTGTTAATAAACAGATAGGAAAATGTTATTAAGAGTCGTAATCGTGGTCTTGACGTTTGATCTGATTCTGAGCCAAGATATGAAACTCTTGGAGAACTTGGACGAGAAGATCGAGCTCTGGAAGAATCAGACGGCGCACACCCAGACAGTGAAGAGTTGGGGCACCTGTTCCTGCAAACCGATCATCAATCTCATCGAAATCGTGGTCAGAGTACTGATCAGTATTCTCAAAGCAGTCAATCAATTGGTGGACCAGTTGT
Source organism: Liebstadia similis (assembly GCA_034689365.1). Classification (NCBI taxonomy): domain Eukaryota; kingdom Metazoa; phylum Arthropoda; class Arachnida; order Sarcoptiformes; family Liebstadiidae; genus Liebstadia; species Liebstadia similis. Next base: position 4,685 of record JAQGAJ010000212.1, on the reverse strand, counting down.
TGACAATGATTGTGCCGACGGACCCACTTCGGGAAGTGTTGGACGTGCTTAAGACCAATGGCATACTGGGTGTGGTCGTTATCTTGCTTAATTTGTTGATTCAGATCTGGTGATCCGTTAGTCATTCGCTTCATTTATTATTTTCACAATAAAATTAATTTTCGTTTAAAGCTTTTCTTATTTCGAAATTCGAATTTGATCTTTGATTTGGTGAAGATTACCACAAATGACGAGATAATCAAAAATAATTTATTAAGAATTTGATCGTTAATTGATTCTTAATTCAAATTATATTCATTTGATTTAAATATGTGATAATTATGCAAGATAATTAGGATATGAACTAATTAGAATAATGCTAACTATTTAAAATTGATCATCAAGATTAACACCTTGTTTAAAGTTTCATTAATCATAATTCAATTCTTCTATAACGGAACTCAACAAACTAGATAACTAAGAGTATTTTTACGGAACAGGTGATGGAATACCAAGTTCTTAATTGTCTGAATCGAACGATCAAATTGTCTATAATCGGGAAAAAATTCCGAAATCGCAAAAATATCTCTAAACTGTTCGATGAAAACAGTTTAACGAACTCTCAGTTTAGAGAAACCATATTTCAGACAAAAAATTTATAAACTATTTAAAAACCGAAATATGTTTTTCGGTTAAAAATTTTTTACTTTTAATTGTAGTATAAAAAGCTTGTGATCTATAAAGCGGTTAAAACTTAGTGTTTGATTGAATTTAGTGAAGACATCGAAGAATTTGCTGCGATCTTAAGACAAATCAGAAATGTGTCGGAAACTATTGACAATAGGTCTCCTCCTGACCACAGTCATGGCTAAGAACACCAATGTCCTCGACAATCTCGAACGCAAGATAGACCTCTGGAGACAGGAGATCGACGACCGGTCAGCTGAGACCGAGTCCGAGACCAAGTACTCGACCGGTCAGTGCCCGTCGGCGGTCCTCATAAACATCATTTGGGGCATAATCTATGTTTCGGAGACACTCCTGAAGTTCATCTGCGAAGTGGTGAAGAAGCTGTTGGAGAACACCCAGAATGAGAAGTTGAAGATAATGTTGGGTTCACTTCAGTGCGATAAGAGTCTGGTCACTGCCATTCTGGCACTGCTCGACCTCATCATGAAAACACTCTCCCAGTCTTTGGGAACCGCACAGCACTAGTCATCAGAAATGTCATACAATTGTAATCATAATTCAATTTATTTAATAAATTAAAATTCGATTGAAAATTAACTGAATTCAAGTTTAATTGCATTGAATTTGTCGACTAATTAACTGAATTAACTGAAAATCATTACAATATTTAAGTATTAATTGTAAATCCATTCAAAACTTCATAATTTGATCCCATTATTAGAAATTGACATTTGATTTCTGATCATTGGATCAAAAAATTTTAATTATTATTGAATCGGTTACTAATTATTAAAATTATATGTAATTTCTTATAATTCAAATCGAGTTAATATTAGTTAAGCGAACATCTATTCAAAGCAATTGATCGAAGAATTAAAGTAATTGTCAATAAGTAAATCTGAAAGATTGATCGTGGGATAAAACTGTGTTGAACATGCTCATCCAACTCTGTTTCAATCGAAATCAATTGACTCGATTGTATTCAATTAGATCAATCAATTTTCCTCAACAAAAATATAATCCAAAACCATAATTGTTTTTAAGTCTATTTTGAAGAAATTGATGCCGTCTTTGACTCCGAGTTGTCGTCCATGTCTTCGTCAGAGACGTATGTTTCCGAAAGACACATCTCGTACTCAGAACTGCCGCCATTGGACAGACATATCACTGAATTCTGTTTGGACTCAGAGGTAGTCTTTTCCGGGATATCGTGATCTTCCACTTCCTTAAGAATTTCAGATAAATCTCAACAATTTGTTATCAATTCATGACTTACTGTAATTGAAATGATTGACTGAGGACTCAATCGTTTGTTCGGTCTTTTGAAACCATTCTCCGCCAACTTCTTGAGGTCGAGATTGCGTCCAGTCTTGGGATCGGTTATCACAACCGATGCATAGGTCCGTCTCTTGGGTTGAGTTTCAAAGTTGTTCTGAAAATTTGCGAACGAATTATTCGAGCGATAGTTCGGTGGGAAGCGGACTAGTGTTGAAGATCGCACCTCAAGAGGACAGGGAGGCGATACAGAGGTAGTCATCGCGAGCATTGGTTGTGGCGATGGTGTATATGGTGGGGACAGTGAAACGAAAGACGTGCCGTACAATTGAGGGTAGCCTTTGGGGTAAAATAGACGTTATATTCAATTAAAATTAAAATTTAAATCAAATTAAAACTATTGTTCACCCAATGGAGTGCGCGATGGCTGACAAAGACTTTGTTGGTTCAGACAGTGTTGACATTCGTTGTAATGGTTGACCGCACACACTGGTTGTCGCCAATGTCCGTAATACGGCTCAGTGTGTGAGTTCTGGTCGATGCAGATCGGGATCCGAGGCTTTGACTCAAACGGGAGACGATTTCCGATAACTACTCCTGAGTTGATGTACGCTATCAGTGAATTGACTTCTTCTCGAGTGAAGATATTGCGGTACTGAGTGATAATCAAACCGAACTCATAGCCCGACATAATCGGGAACCGAATCAAATCGAAGGCCGACCCCAGAGTCTGTCTAAGGTTATGGTCAGCGCCCGAGTCCTGACCCATGCGTTTGCACTTAATTTCGGCCCAATTGATGGCCGCTTTGAATAAATCAAATTCATTGATGTTTAGGTCATTTCGGGAGAAGAGAGCTGTCAATTGATCGATGGATAGCTCTGTGAATAGTGTTTCCGAGAATCTGTTCTTCGCGTTAATCGCAATCAAATATAGACATCGGTTGATGAGATCGGACTCTTCGGGGGCCAACTTATTGGTGGTAAGTCTGTGCCACCACTGAAGACAATTGAGTGAATTGAGTTTAGACCCGATGTACTCGAGAGCTTGATTTACGACCGATCGGACCTTAAACTTCTTGGACCAGTAGATGATATCAGCGGCGCTGTTGTCACAGATCTCCAACTGATCCGTATATAAGTACTTCACCACTGCTTTAATGTGTCCGACATCACAGGTATTGAACTCGATTGTGGTCTTATTGTCTTCGGTGCTGACCCGCCATAACTCAAGAGAAGTCACCGACCGATTGATCAGATCGTCGAAGACCTTAGAACCTGAACTGACTATCAGTTTGTGGGCATAGAATCGCTGTTTGTCTTTGCAGATGAAGATCAAGTCAGACATCAGTGGATTGTCGAAGAGGTAAGACATCCGCTCTCGAAGTGTCGCCAAATGTCTCCAATTGTTTGTCTTCGAGACCGACCGAACTCTCGTCTCATTGGTGGCCATTGTCTCTAATCTTGAGTCTGGTCTTCAAGTGATCGACAATTGTCTCAATAAATGGCTCTTTTGATGGTTAACCGACACTTAGGGGTCATTCACTAATCACATGACCTCTTGAGAGGACGGACAGAGCCTTCTTTGGGACAAAGCCTTCTTCGATGGTGTGTTGAGAAGACAATTGACAATCAGTTCTGATTGATCTTTAATCAGTTCCAAGAGATCTAATTATTCTTCAGACCAATTGAGGATAATTTAATAATTTTTTCATTCCTTGATTTGTGTCGGGATTTGTCCGAACTCTCATTGAGACTAACATTGAGAATGACGTTAAGGAAAAATTTGATTTTTCTCAGCGGAAAATAGGAAAATCTAGGTATTTAATGAACTGTGAGTCTAAATGCGATCTAGCATGCTTCATTTATCAATAAACCATATTCAATCATTGTTTCAAGGACTTTTGAGTAGAGTTCTCTGTAGTGAAACAAATAACTGTATTCATTGTCTCTATTTTTAACATGGTAAAGGCATTTAAAAGCTATTTATCACGCTTTTTTGTTAATTAGGTTAGGATTAAAATAAATTCAAGTTTTTATAACTTGTCTTTTACCTTGTTTACTCAATAGACTAACTGTTAATAGCAAAATTTGATAATTAAACTGCAGATCACCGATAAGATTGATCTTTACCTCGATTCTGTCAAATTGGTAATTCATTTCAAGGCTGATCTGCTTTTAGCTCATATGATGGTAAATCTGATTAAATTCTGCACTAAATTAGTTATAATTTATTATAAAATATGTTTTAATCCAAAATATGTCAATCAATAACTGCCCCCAAAAAGTATATGTCTTTTAGTTAAGACAACTGTTTGGCGCTTAAAAACCGTTTGCCGTAAAGGTTTGTAGAAATGTATGACAACTGTAAGGGAGTTGTAGTCAACACCTACTGTATCGGCACTGAAGACACACAACCCGTCCCTCACTTTACCCGACTTTTAACTGATTACTACGATTACCGATCGGTGATTCAATTCTGAAGAAACGGTAGAATGATTTAGGCTTTAAATCACTAGTAAATGAGTGAAACCCTTAGTAATTCAGTGCAATTCTATGTGTTCTTGAATAATAACACAAAAATTGATCAAGATCAATTCTGAAGAAACGGTAGAATGATTTAGGCTTTAAATCACTAGTAAATGAGTGAAACCCTTAGTAATTCAATGCAATTCTATGTGTTCTTGAATAATAACACAAAAATTGATCAAGATCAATTCTGAAGAAACGGTAGAATGATTTAG
>JAQGAJ010000211.1:0-18623 GCA_034689365.1 Liebstadia similis | reverse complement strand
CTATCATATTAAAACCCCTTTCATTATGAGGGCCGGTAAATGTAGTTCTTTAGTATTGGTGCACCAATCTTGTTTAATCTTTTAGTTCAATTCTAATCAAATCTGTGTTGACTTAAACAATATAAGATAGTGAAAATTTCATTATATTATAACAATGGGAATATTCACACCTTTCAGTTGCCCTATATTTGCTTAACTATTGAATACTCCCTAAAAATTGTGGAATTGATTGAAATCAAATATTTTAATGGATTTAGTTATTAATTTAACGTAACATTAATTTAAAATATATAATAAACATAACCATAACATGAGTTAAATTCAAATTAAAAATTAGAATAAATCAAAAGTTTGATTGACCAGAGTGTCATTCCATTGTGACATTCCCGGGGTATGTCATTCCAGGGACACTAACTTTGCTGAGGACTAGAATTGAGCGGTAGTTTGTCTAAAATGATCTGTTGATGAATCAGACAATCAGATCAAACAATCATGACATCCAAACAAACCTCTCGCAGTTGTTTCATATACTGATCCCTTTCCTCTTTCCGATTGGTGGGACTCCTCGGCGGTAACCTTATGTTCTCCCTCTTAAGAACGAGTTCCAATTCTTCGTCGTTGAAGATCTCAATCGGATCGATATCGTTCTTCCAAATCAAATCACCTAGATACTCTTTATAGTGCAATCTGTATATAGAAGAGATCAAATATGTAAACGAAGAAGTGATTATGGTATTGGTGCTGACCGGCAGAGTCCGGCGCTCTCGATGTATCGATTGCAAGGCTCATCCCTTTTGCCGGAGTCGGTCTCTTTCTGTTCCATAACCGGACATCGCGTCCGCTTCTTATCTGAAGATTCAGACTCTGTTTTGTATGTGATTTCGTGATTCTATCGTTTGATCACAAAAACGATCAGAACTGAGGAGAAAATAATTGGAAGAGAACTCACATCGAGAAGGGTTTGCAATAATTTCAGGTCTTTGTCTCTCAAATAGAAGAGACAATTGCGGGGATGATGTGAATGAAGGCCCAGTTTCTCACAGAAGGGAGATCTTCCACATCTCTAAAACAATCAAATGGTAAATACGTGTTGTCCTCAAATCAAACCCATTATGTCATACAAATCCCATTTTGAAAGGTCGGGCACATCCGCCACAGAAGTCGTACGAACACTGAATGCACCGGAAGTGCATACAACCCCCTTTGGCCAACTGGTATCGGAACTTGCAATTTGGACACTCTGGGAGATATAGATCGCCATCAGATGAATCAATCAAATAGAAGGATAGTTCACAAACCGATCCCGAATTCCTTGAGATGTTTGTCGAGCTGTTGTTCGGCAAATGTCGGGTCATTTAAATTCTCCCATTCGGAGAACTGTTCGCAAGTTATGCCAAAGTGTTGTTTCTTCCACTTTAAGACATTTATCATTCAATTAGATTCTATTTTATCGTTAAACTAACCATTTTCTTGCACTTAACACAGATGACAAGCTTGCAATCGGGACACATAGCTGTCATCGCCTTAAGACTCGGTGCGATGAAACCCGAACCACACTGTTATTGTCAAAATGGTCAAAATATTCTTCGAGATAAATAAAAATGAGACAAACCTGAGAGCACCACAAGAAGTTTGGATCTCTCATAAGAGCTCTGTCTCTCATTTTTCTTTGGAAGAGTTCATAGATATCTGTGGGCACGAGATGTTTGACCATTATATCCAGAAGTCCGAGGTATTCAAACACTTTTTCATCCTCATCTGGACTGATATCGGGCTCATCACAGAAGGGACAACGAATGACAAGTCTCTGTTGCTCTCGGATCTGAACCGAGAAGTATTTCGTAAGGCATTGCCCGCACGCGAAGTGAGTGCAACCAATCATTGCCACCAAGTCTTCGATGGAATAGACGGTACAACAGAGTTCACATTCGTATTCAGTCCGCGCCCACTCGAAGGACTCGTCGAATAACATGCTCTTTCTCACCGGTAATTCGTCGTTTACATTGTCTTTGATCTTCTCATCGGATTGAAGATGTGCTTCCATTAGTTGCAGTTCTTCGAGACTTCGTCTGACATTGTTATCAATTTCTTTCATCATTTTCTTGGCTTCAATTTCGCTGAGCTCTTGATTAGAATTCGATGGATTATCACCGACTGATTTGATGGCTTCAACGTCTTCGGTTGTCTTTATCGGCTCTTTTGGTGGCGACTGATCCGGCATTTGTTTCAGACCAGAAGAACCTTCACCAAAATCATTTTTTGCTGATGACTCGTCGTCTTGTATTTCATTAGATGTTTTGTCCGCTTTTGGTTCATTATCTTTCTTGGTATTGAAATTATCATCGAGTTTCTTTTGAATTCTGGCATCAATTTTGTCGAATTCATCGCTCAGATCACTCTCCTGGTCACTGATGTACTCCTCAGGATCTAAAGCACTTTCTTCTTCTTCTTCTTCTTCAACTTCAACGCCATCTTCATTGACAACCTCTTCATTTTGATTCTTTGTCGGATCTGTTTCTTGTGCTGATGTATCAGTTTCAACAAATCCCGAGTTGAAATGCCAATTATCATCGGTGATACTTTCAACTTTCTCAAACTCTTCTTCAAAATCTTGCGCATTTTCTTGGTTTCCTAAAACAGGATTATCCGCTTCTACTTCTTGGTCACTGTCCTCGCTATCAAATTCAGACATTTTTCTCTGTAATTCCAAGAGTTTTCTCATTTTCTCCTTTTCCTTCTCCTGAAGTCTACTTCTATCGGACGACAACTTTTCAATCTTCCAGTCATTGAGAAGTCTTTCCAAAGATTTTCTATCAGAAATGGTCTCAATTTGTTGGACATCAATAGTCTTCACCGTCACAGTCGATAATAAAGTGATTTCTTCCTCACTCTGTCCTTCATCTGATGTCTCAGCTGTTTGTTTGGGTTCTGATTCAAGAGTTTCTGTGATAAAAATCAATATTAAACAAGGAGTTAATGACGAACAAAACCTTTACCCTCATTCTCGACACTCTCATTGATGTCTTCATTATCCCGTCCCGAACCGGCTTCGGATATCTTCATCGAAAGGGAATTCTTCGCCTCTCCAGCGGTGATCTTCTCTTTGATCTCTTTATTGGTTTTGTTTTGTTTCAATTTAACACATTTGTCGATCGCTTGCCATATGTTTCCTTTCGAAGATCTGAGTCCATCTTTGGCTTCTTCTTCGGTCAATAAACTAATGCCAACGAGTTTTTTGTTTCCAATCTTAGTTTCGTTTTGCATAATCTGATTGTTAGCCAAAGTGTGAACCGTTTCGCACATCTTATCCCAGTTTTCTTCCAACCAGTCTATCAATAAAATTGAATAAAACAAAATATTTTAATTTTCAGATACCTAGAGGTTTGTCAGGACTGAAATTGATGGCCACTTCGACGTCATCTGCGGTGAAACCATTCCTCTGAGCCTCTCTCAAGACTTGGACCAAATGCAGTCCCGAATCCATTTGTGATTTCTGTTGATTCTTGTTATCAATGACTGAATTCATTGACTGCAAGTTTTCACAACTGGAATACCGCGAACCAAATTGTGAAGACATCGGATTCATGAAAGACTGTTCACTTGAAATGCTATTAGATCTGAATCCAAACCTATCGAGACTTGTTTGCGAACCGTTTATAGATTGTTGGTATTGTGGAGAATACATGTTCTGCATTGGGTTCGGGGGAAACATTGGTCCGGACATCGATGGAAAGCCAGACATCATAGGATTCATTGGGGGTATTGGACTCATTGGCATATAGTTCTGTGTCATAATTGGATTCATAGAATAGTTGTATGGGTTGTGAATAGGGATATGGTTGGGATGGACACCCGTTGTGGGACTGAATACTGATTCCGAGCCATATTGTGGTCGGCGGTCATCGTATCCATTGGGAGGCGATATAATCATTTGATTTTGAGGTAACACTGGATTCTGATTTTGATAATTGTTTTGAGCAATACTTTCGTTGATTTGAGCATTTGCTGGGTTTGTTTGATTCAAATGATTTTGTTTACTCGAATTTCCATTTGCATCTACTTTTCCATTGATATCGGTATTTGTGATAGTCTTTTGTGTATTCACTTCAATGTGTGTTTCGTTCAACTCTTCTGATAAACTGCTTCTACAGTCAACAAAAGAGTTGTCTTCTGTCTGACATTCAATACTTTTGGCACATTTTCCCACTAAGAATAGAATCAATTGTTACAAACAATGCTCCAAATAATTAATGGGCATTAAATTAAGTTACCTTTCCTCAAATTTGAAAGTTCATCATTGTTTTTGGCAGTGATTAGTATAGAATTTGTGTCTTTAATATCTAATCCATTCGATACTTTTGGCAAATTATTATCCAAATCCTTAATATTCTTATCATTATTGTCAATGATGTCAATCATGTCATTCGTGTCCAACTCCTGATCCGTTTTAATCTGTTCTTTGAGTTCTTCATCGACAGGAAGTCCCAAATTCTTGCGTTTGATGAACTCCTCCTTTCGGGCGATCTTTTCATTCTGTCTTTCGATTCGTTTTTCGTTTTCCAATCTCCGGATTAACTCCTTTTCAATCTCTTTCTGTTCGTTAATAATTCTATCGTCGAAATGACAATCATTTTTCACAATTTTCTCATTACTTGTGATACAATTGGAGCGAAAAGTGTCGCTCACTTTAGACTTGTTATCGTTGGCACAAGTCTTTCGTCTATTTTTGTGCGAAGACTTTCTAATCTTTTTATTAGTTTTGCTGCAAATTTCGCAAATGGTTGACGAGTTTTCGTTTATGAACGTACAGAATCTGCAAATCAGTTTCATCTCTTGATTAATCGCTAATTCAATTGAACCAATTTATCAAAATTCATATTTGAGGGCAAACCTATCCAACCATTGTTTGATTGTTCTGATAGGTTGATGGATAGAATGGGTTGAACTTTATAGATAAGGGTAATTCTGTGTCTCTCATATGATTACAAGAATATTAACAGATATTAACAACAAATATATTACCAAAAACTATCAAAAAAGCAAAACCAATACCAAGATACTTATTTAAAAGTCAAGACACACTAACCTGCACGACCACTTTCCCGGTCCCGCCGGTCCCACTGAAAGACTATCATCTGAGCTATCATTCTCTGAGGCGGAGAAGAAGTGTTCGTCTTCATCATCGAAGTCACTCTGTTGTCGAGACGATGAGGTGACAGATCTGCCGCCCGAGTCAGACATCTCTTCTCTTTTGTCTGACTTATTATTCTTTTTGTGTCTGTAGTTTTCTTTGAGGTACGAGACATCTCTCGAAGAACTGGCGGTCGACATGTTTTCAACACTCGAACGACTGTTAAGTTTGAAAGACTGAGTTCTATGCGGTTCTGCATAGGAAGGCATCGGAGAAGTGTGTCCACTGTAAGGTTGGCCGCAGTACGGGTACGGCGGGTAGAAGTAGGGCTGCAATGGTGTAAGAGTACCGCTGCCGTGAAAGCACTGACCCATTCCGGGGTACATCTGAAAAGCCGACTGCGCTCTCTTAATGCTGGCCCTCTTCAGCCGATTCGAGTTATGTCTGGCGCTGACATCAGAGTCATAATCGTCGATATCATTCAATTGCATGTCTTCTACTGAATTGTTGAGTGAACTACTAATCCAAGGATGCGCTGGATATCCACAACACACAGGATTAGGCATTATATGGGGACAGAATGGATGTGGACTTATGTTTGATATGTCATCGATGGAAGTATTCTTTCGTAAGTCATGTAAAGAGCAGTTCCTTCTGTCAAATGCATTGACACTGAACTTCCGTTGTATATCATTGGACGACATATCGGCGGAAAGGTTTCCAATACTGGCGGAAACACCGATTGTATTTTGTCGACCGTTTATCTTCACATTTTCATTGGTCGTCCGATTCTCTACAGGAAGTGATGTCTTTCGGTAGTTCTGATAAACCTGTCAAAAGTTTATTAGAATAACAGAACAGAAGTTTCAGACTAACCGCGTCTGAGCGCCTAAGGCTTAGGGCCGAAGGTTTTGGTGGCGGTGGAGGAGCCGGAAGTGGCTCTTGGATTCTCGGCGGAGGATAAGAGTTCTTTCGATTGTTCGCCGGCAAAGTCCCGAAACCCGAGACCTTGTTCTTCGGGAAAGTTGTCATTTGGTTCTCATTTCTCATTAATGTTTGAGTTCTTATTGTTTGCATCGGTTTATTAATGATAGGCGTTTCGATGGGCCGACACTCGTTCGTGTATTTGTTTGATCCATTGACCGGAACCGACAACTTCTCATTACTGACCCATCGCCTCAATCTGTCCCCAGTATTAGCGAAGGTTTCCTTTGATTTCAAAAATTAACTTTAGTTCTAAACACATGACAATCATTAACGTTTACCTTGATGCTCGATAATGTGAGGCCTCTCTTCTTTCTTCGCGGTGGAGGGACTGGCATTTTCGAAGGATGACCCATTGTACCATTATTAATAAATTCATTGCCTCGAATCACATTTTGAATCGGGATATTATTTACTTTGGGCTGAAAATATATAATTTATTACAGGATTATTATATAATTTTGGAAACTGTTTTCCATTTTAGGTTTCTTTTTCTTAAAGACTGTAACAATATATTTAATACTAAGGAAACTAATATAAAGTTGAGCTAGATCTTATTAAATTGAACTCGAAACCACCGCATTTTTTAATTTCAAATAAGTCTAAATTTTAGATTCATAAATAAAATTCCGAAAAATGCAATGCAAAATAGTAAAGAACCGAATCACTGCAAACCATACAAACATTATTGATTTTATATTATCTTGCTCTTAAAACTGTAATACTATTTCATATCAAGAAACTGATATAATTTAACCTAGATCATTATTTAGTAGAAAATTATTTCAAATCAGTTTTTATATTTTTAATATTCTAAAACGCGAGGACTTTAGGAGATAAATAAATGAGATTGGAATCAATACAAACCCTGTCCAACGCGACGGCTTTCCTCAAGTGATACCTTCTTTTGGGGTGTCTGTGATACATATCATCGCAGGACAGACAGAACGCCATTGACTGGCATTTGTCGCACCGAACCGACGCTCCATTACTGCCGCACAGATTGCAAGCGATCCTCACATTAGTGTCCGATTCGACTGATTTCGACATAAGATATGATTTAAACAATTGATTACAAGTTATGTAAAAGAGATACCTCTGAACCGGCGCTCAGACATGATTGCGAACAAACCAGGAAATAGTGGACTAATTTGTGGGAACACTAAAAATAGTCCATTACTGGAATCGACTTGAGCTCAATCGGACGAACCATCTCAGAGACACATCTTTATAAATAGATTGTGATCGAGGCTATCAAATACACTCTTCACTCATATTTTGTCAAATAATCAATTTTCTCAATTAATATCAACTAATGGGCTAATTATAATTGCCCTCTAGGACTCGATACACACTGTCCTTGGCTTTTATGAATTGAATTTTCAGACAAATTCTTTGTGTTTTATACACAGAACCGGAATCTCTGTTCGTCTCAACGGTTCGGTTATAAATAGTTTCGCAAACTTTTGCCAAATTCTGTAATCAATTAAATGAATAATAATTTTGTTATAAATGCCAACAAAATTGAGAATCTGTTCAATGAATCACTTATTTCATTGGTTTTAGTCAATTAAATTCCAGTTTAACTCATTTATCGATTGGTAATATATTTTTAACCACTTTTAAAAAGTGTTTCAGACATTTAAATTACAACTTTTATTGTTATCTTAACCTTATTTAACCTAAATTTCACTTTTCTCACAATATTTCAAGACTTTCAGAATTGTTTTTATGACTCTTTCCCAACAGAATGTATTGGATTAGGTTTAGAATTGTTTTGGCAAAAGTAGGTTATTGTTTGACGAACTTTGACCCCTCAAACACTAGTTGGCGAATATGAGGGACTGGTCGTGGAATAAGGACTTGAGGGTCCGATTCCGGGAGACATCGGTGCGTAGGCCAGAGATGATGGTGAATAAGAGGGCGATAGAGGCCCGTGAGGTGAGGGGATGTATGGCGAAGACGAATATCTTATTTTTTATTTTTCAACCATTTAATTGCATAAATTCGAAATTGAATTAATGTTAAATAGAATTTATTAAAATCTATGAATTTATATGACTTAACAATATTATCAAAATATCAATATATCATTTGGAACTCTTTTTTGATATAATGTTTTGTATTTGAAGTTAATTAGGAATCAGTTCCTAAACCGGAACGAATGAAACGGTTATGATTGCGATGAAGAGTAGAGTTATTACAATCCAATAACCTATTAAATCAAATTCAGATCAATTGCATTAACAATCGAATCAGAGGACTGACCACAAGTGTCCGCTTTTCGGCCAACTTTTCTAATATTTCTGGTATTCCTTATCAATCGTTCATTTGTCTGATCCATTCCGTCTCCGATGTCATCAATAATTTCTGAAAATAATCAATTAATGAATATTTTATAAGATTTCATTAATTTCTAACCATTTTGAAGGTCTATCTCAGAGCTGATCCCATGCGCCATATTCTTCTGGCGGCCGATTATCTCAGATAACGATTCGAGGCCTTTGTCTTGTTCTGAAGGTAAGACATAAACATATGAAAGAGATTTCAATCAAATAATTTGAAGTCAAGTAAAACCTCTAATAAGAAGTTGTTTTTGTCGTTGCATTTCCTCGACGTTTAGATTTCGGGCGGCATTTGTCTCACTATTGCTTTCGAGATCGCCGTAACCGAAGTCACCGTTAGTTCCGTACACCGAATGACTCGGATTCCCGAGAAGAGCACTTCGGCGGTCGATATCGGGATTTTGTATCGAAATCTCCATTTGTTTGAACCGAAAATTCAAATTATCGACCAATCGTTGTCTTCTCTCGATTTCGCGTTGAGTTCTTAAGACAAATCAATAAATGAATTGAATTCGGGATCAAATGACTCACAATTGACTGGATTTCGAGGTTTGGATCAATTGTTGCTGTAATTCATTCAATTTTTGGCTGAAGTTTTTCATCATTTGCTGGATTTGAATATCACTCTGAAGTTGAAGACAAAAATTATGGTAAAAATAAAGATCTAACAGAACTGTCATTACTCTTGAGAAGGCCATCGAGTTCTTCGGGAACTGATTTCTTTGATTGATTTTGTGCATCAATTCGTTGGCCGTTTCGTCGACGATGTCGTGATCGGTAAGCCTTTGGACACAAGAGTTAGCAATTGCTAACAGATTGACAGACAATTAACAAACCATTGATCCGAAGATATGGTCGCCATTTTGGCCAATCAGACGGTGACTGAGAAGTGGAGGAATGGGTCAGACGTGCGAACTGTTTATCTATCGGTGGAAGTAATGACTATATCAGAAGAGGTGATAATAACCCCGAATACACCCAATTGTGTCGAGACTTCAAACTTTTGTTTATCTCCTTTTCAGCTGTTATTCAAGTGCTCTAAGGGTTGACAACTCTCTCGAGTGTCGGAACTCAGACTCACTTCGGCATCAATTTCAGTGACAATCCGTTTAAAGTGATTTCAATTAAAAGTCTTGAGTATTAATAATTGGAATTATATCACGAATTAAGTGAATATCTATTAATCGACTTATGATTTGATAACAAATAAAAGACAAATCAAATGGTGATCTTATCTTCAGACGTGGGATACAAACAGAAGAAGAGGTCTGTAATCAGTAATTAATGTTTGAAATCATTTCTCAAATGTTGACAATCCTGTAGTTCACTGACAAAGGGTTCCAAACAAACCGAAACCCTTTAAACGTTGTTTATAAACAAAAACCTGTGAAACGAGTTCTTATCAAACAATTGAAAGGTTTGAACCGTTTCTATGACAACAACGATAGCCATTGATATCCGGTTCCGATGTTTAGAAACCATTTGTTTGTCTGTCAGTCGTAGTGAATACGACTTTCATTGCAGTCATTCAATGCTTTGTTTACTTCTTTGCGCCGATTATTGACCTCAAGACCAAAACCCGAGGGAAATAACGTCCGATCGAGTCTTGACTCGAGTCAGTGACCGGTTGACAGACCGTTGTTTGAGTGGTCGGTCGTTCCGGACGTCAAATACATCGAAAACATGTCGAACATAATAACCAACGACTCGAAGGCGCCGGTGAGGGACCCCCGTCGGGTACAGTTCGGTATCCTCGGACCCGACGAAGTGCGCCGAATGTCTGTAACCGATGGTGGGATCCTATATCCGGAGATCTATGAGAACGGAAGACCCAAACTCGGAGGACTGATGGATCCGCGCCAGGGAGTGATAGACCGGACGAGTCGGTGCCAGACCTGTGCCGGCAATATGACCGAATGTCCCGGTCATTTCGGTCACTTGGAGTTATCCAAACCTGTCTTTCACATCGGTTTTCTCAATAAGTCAATAAAAGTCTTGCGTTGTGTTTGCTTTTACTGTTCAAAGATGTTGATATCGCCGACCAATAATAAGATCAAAGAGATTATGAACGAAACAAAAGGCAATCCTCGGAAGCGTTTGGGACACGTCTATGACCTCTGCAAAGGCAAAAACATATGCGAAGGTATGTCCTCTTTGAGTGTCATTCAAACCTGACTTTGACTTTGATGTCAAGGCGGAGATGACATTGACATCAACAGAAACGATGGCACCGAAGACCCCGCAGAACAGGTCAAGAAGAAGCTCAACAGTCACGGCGGTTGCGGTCGATATCAGCCGAGTATAAGAAGAGTTGGTCTCGAATTGACTGCGGAGTGGAAGCACTTGAATGAGGACTCGCAGGAAAAGAAGATATTTTTGACGGCAGAGCGATGTTACGAAATATTCAAACACATTAGCGAAGAAGAGATCGTAATCCTAGGAATGGACCCGAAGTTTGCGCGTCCGGACTGGATGTGCGTTACTGTCCTTCCAGTGCCTCCACTTTGCGTCCGTCCGGCAGTTCTTATGTTTGGTTCGGCTCGAAATCAGGACGATTTGACTCACAAGTTGTCAGATATTGTAAAATGCAATAACGAACTGATCCGTAACGAGCAGTCGGGAGCGGCCACACATATAATAGCCGAGAACGTTAAGATGCTTCAGTATCACGTGGCCACTCTGGTCGACAATGACATTCCCGGTATTCCCAAAGCACAACAAAAGTCTGGTCGTCCTCTAAAGTCAATCAAACAACGGCTAAAGTCAAAGGAAGGCCGAATCAGAGGCAATCTTATGGGAAAAAGAGTTGACTTCTCTGCCCGTACTGTCATTACTCCCGACCCGAACCTCCGCATCGATGAGGTCGGAGTCCCGCGTTCTATCGCACAGAACTTGACGTTCCCCGAGATCGTGACCCCGTTCAACATCGAGCAAATGCACGAATTAGTCAGAAAAGGTCACAATCAATATCCCGGCGCCAAATACATCATCCGAGACAACGGCGAACGCATTGATCTCCGTTTCCACCCGAAGCCGAGTGACCTTCACTTACAAAATGGTTATAAAGTGGAACGACATATACGTAATGGCGATGTGATTGTCTTCAATCGACAGCCGACCCTTCACAAGATGTCTATGATGGGGCACAGGATCCGAATCCTCCCGTGGTCTACATTCAGAATGAACCTTTCCGTCACCACTCCATACAACGCCGACTTCGATGGCGACGAAATGAATCTTCACGTCCCTCAGTCTCTCGAGACCAGAGCCGAGATCGAACAGTTGGCAATGGTTCCCAGAAATATCATCACTCCTCAGTCGAACAAACCCGTTATGGGTATTGTCCAAGATACATTGACAGCTGTGAGGAAGATGACAAAGAGGGATGTCTTCTTGGAAAAGGAACAGATGATGAACCTCTTGATGTTCTTACCGATATGGGACGGCAAAATGCCAATGCCTGCCATTCTTAAGCCTAAACCCCTTTGGACCGGCAAACAGTTGTTCTCAATGATAATTCCCGGACCCGTTTCAGTCCAACGCGTTCACGAAGACGAAGATGAAGGCAATTACAAGTGGATCTCTCCGGGTGACAACAAGGTGCTGATCGAGCATGGTGAACTCATCTCCGGCATCGTCTGCTCAAAGACTGTCGGCAAAGCCGCCGGTTCTCTGATGCACGTCGTCTTCAATGAATTGGGTCACGAAATCTGTGGTCTCTTCTATGGACACATTCAGACTGTGGTCAACAATTGGCTGTTACTCGAAGGTCACACTATTGGTATCGGCGATACATTCGCTGATCCGGCGACCTATCAGGACATTCAGGACACGATCAGAAAGGCTAAGCAGGATGTGATAGAAGTGATCGAAAAGGCCCACAACGACGAGTTAGAGCCCACACCGGGAAACACATTGCGTCAGACCTTCGAGAATCAAGTGAATCGTATTTTGAACGACGCTCGCGACAAAACGGGTGCTTCGGCTCAGAAGTCTTTGTCTGAGTGCAACAATTTCAAGGCTATGGTCGTCTCCGGCGCTAAGGGTTCCAAAATCAATATATCACAAGTCATTGCTTGTGTCGGTCAACAGAACGTTGAGGGAAAACGTATTCCTTTCGGCTTCAGAAAGAGAACTCTTCCGCACTTCATTAAAGACGATTACGGACCCGAATCCCGTGGTTTCGTCGAGAATTCGTATTTGGCTGGTCTCACACCTTCCGAGTTCTTCTTCCACTCTATGGGTGGTCGCGAAGGTATTGATTGCTTACACAATTAGCTCTTCTTTACACTCTTTTTCTTTAAGGTCTCATCGATACGGCTGTAAAGACTGCCGAAACCGGTTATATTCAGAGACGACTTATCAAAGCTATGGAGTCAGTTATGATCACATATGACGGCACTGTCCGTAACTCAAACGGTCAGGTGATTCAGTTGCGATACGGAGAGGACGGACTCGACGGTGTGGCCGTCGAAACACAGAACCTGCCGACCCTTAAACCAAATGACAGAACATTTAGAGATCGGTTCAAATTCGATGCAAGCAATGAAAGATATCTCAGAAAGTATTGCTCTTTTGATCGTTTTCTTCAAATCATTTATTAATTGACTTCTTTAAGGATATTTACTGAAGAAGTGGTTCGCGATCTTTCGGGCAACTCTTCGTCATTGTCTGAATTAGAGCAGGAATGGGATCGTCTGAAGGCTGATCGTGAGATCCTTCGAACAATATTCCCGACGGGAGACTCGAAAGTGGTCTTACCGTGCAATTTGAATCGTATGATATGGAACGCACAAAAGATATTTCACGTCAATATGAGAGGACCGACAGATCTCTCTCCTCTCAAAGTAATAGAAGGCGTCGAAGGTCTAGTCAAGAGACTGACAATAGTGCCGGGAGAAGACCGGCTCTCCGTTCAGGCCAATCAAAACGCGACACTTCTCTTCAGAGCTTTATTGAGATCAAGTCTTTGTACGAAAAAGATCACCGAAACAGATCGACTCAGTTCTGAAGCCTTTGATTGGCTAATCGGCGAAATTGAAACCCGTTTCCAACAATCTCAGGTCCAACCGGGAGAAATGGTGGGCGCTTTGGCCGCTCAGTCACTCGGAGAACCGGCCACTCAGATGACGCTCAACACTTTCCATTACGCCGGTGTGTCCGCTAAGAACGTGACTTTAGGTGTTCCTCGACTGAAGGAAATCATAAACATATCGAAAAAACCAAAGACTCCATCACTGACTGTGTTCTTAACGGGTGCGGCCGCTCGAGACGCCGAGAAGGCCAAAGATGTGTTGTGCCGTTTAGAACACACCACTCTTCGTAAAGTAACCGCCAATACAGCCATTTATTACGATCCCGATCCTCTCAACTCAGTCATAGTAGAAGATCAGGAGTTCGTTAACGTCTACTATGAAATGCCAGACTTCGATGTATCGAAGATATCTCCGTGGCTGCTGAGGATTGAATTGGACCGGAAGAGGATGACAGACAAGAAGCTCACAATGGAACAGATCGCTGAGAAGATCAGCGCCGGTTTCGGTGATGACCTCAACTGTATTTTCAACGACGACAACGCAGAGAAACTAATTCTTAGAATAAGAATTATGAACTCAGACGAAAAGATGGAAGAAGAAGAACAAGTGGACAAAATGGAAGACGACGTCTTCCTTCGGTGTATTGAGGCCTCGATGTTGTCGGACATCACTCTTCAGGGCATTGAGTCTATCACTAAAGTCTATATGCATTTACCAACAATTGATAGCAAGAAAAGAATTACAATCACAGAAACCGGAGAATACAAACCCATCGCTGAATGGCTGCTCGAAACCGACGGAACATCACTGATGAGAGTTCTTTCTGAGCGAGACGTCGACCCCTCGCGTACCTACTCTAACGATATCTGCGAAATCTTCTCCACTCTGGGCATCGAAGCCGTTCGTAAGGCTGTCGAGAAAGAGATGAATCACGTCATCAGTTTTGATGGTTCTTATGTTAATTACCGACATTTGGCTCTTCTTTGCGATGTAATGACAGCAAAGGGTCATCTCATGGCAATCACCAGACACGGCATTAATAGACAAGATGTCGGCGCTCTTATGAGATGCTCTTTCGAAGAGACCGTCGATGTTCTGATCGACGCGGCAATGCATGCAGAGGTCGATTACTTGAAGGGTGTTTCGGAGAATATAATAATGGGACAGTTGGCCAAAATGGGAACCGGGGCTTTCGGTATGCTCTTGGATCCCGATAAGTGCAAACATGGTATTGAGATTCCGATGAATTTGCCCGGAATGGGAACTATGGGTAAGTTTTCATTTGCTGTTTTAGCTAAAGTCCATTCATTGATAATTTAATCGTCATTCAGGCGCCGGTATATTCTTCGGAGGCGCAGATTCTCCCTCAATGTCTGGAATGTCTCCGCAAATGACACCTTGGAATCAGGGCGCGACTCCCGCTTATGGCACGACGTGGTCACCCGGTTTAGGACTGGGAATGACACCAAACGCGGCCGGTTTCTCACCGTCGGCCGCTTCGGATGCCAGTGGATTATCTCCGGCTTATTCTCCCGGTTGGTCACCACAACCGGGTTCTCCCGGATCGCCGTCTTCGCCATACATACCCTCACCTCACGGGCCGTTATCGCCCTCTTATTCGCCATCATCTCCGGCCTACGCACCGATGTCTCCCGGAGTCGGACCCTCGAGTCCTTCTTATTCCCCGACCAGTCCCTCATATTCGCCGACATCTCCATCTTATTCGCCGACTTCCCCGAACTATTCACCGACGAGTCCCAATTACTCGCCCACTTCGCCGTCGTATTCGCCGACCAGTCCCTCATACTCTCCGACGAGTCCGAGCTATTCACCGACGAGTCCCAGTTATTCGCCGACCAGTCCTTCGTAAGTGATATTCAATTACTCTTTTGTTTATTCGCGATATAAATCTCCGAATAATTTGTTTTAATATTTGATTTCGTATTTCGTCGCAAACGTATCGTTAGTTTCGATCAATTTTATGATTATTCGGTTATCAGTCAATGATTAGTAACCCTTTCCTTCACCTCATTTCTATAAATGCATGTCTTTTATAGCCTTTCGAATAGATTACGAGTTGATTACCATTTGCTTCGAAATCCAGTTATCATTAGATCCGATGATTCGTCTTAAGAGCCATTAATGTCATCTGAAGAGTGATATAAATCTAAATTAACAATAATTCGCAATTAAATAAGAAATGTCTTAATCGAGTCATCTCTGCATCAGATTTAAGCAAATTTATGGTTCAATTAGTAAATTGTGTTTAACATAAGATCTCTTTCTGTCATCAGTCGAATGACCGATCACTCGAACAGATGTGATAATAGACTTATCGATAGTTTATTTACTAATTCGTTGGAATGATTTCAAACAAATATTTACCACAAATTTCCTTATTTTTCAGGTATTCCCCTACAAGTCCTTCATATTCGCCGACTTCTCCGTCGTATTCTCCGACCAGTCCTTCTTATTCCCCGACGAGTCCCTCTTACTCGCCAACCAGTCCCTCATACTCTCCTACGAGTCCGTCGTATTCCCCGACCAGTCCTTCCTATTCTCCGACGAGCCCTTCCTATTCACCTTCTTCTCCGTCTTACGCCCCGACGAGTCCGTCTTATTCTCCAACTTCTCCGTCATATTCTCCTACCAGTCCTTCGTACTCACCCACGAGTCCGTCGTTCAGCCCTTCTTCACCCTCTTATTCCCCAACGAGTCCCTCCTATTCTCCGGGTTCACCGACTTATTCGCCTTCCTCTCCGAAGTACTCGCCCGCGAGTCCCTCGTACTCCCCTACCAGTCCGTCTTACTCTCCATCTTCTCCGCGATACTCTCCGGCATCTCCGACCTATTCCCCGACATCCCCGCGATATTCGCCAACGAGTCCGTCATATTCTCCGACGAGCCCTAACTTTAGCGGCACTTCTCCGGGATATTCGCCAACATCTCCGAAGTACTCTCCGAGTTCGCCCAAATACACGCCGACCTCTCCTTCGTATAGTCCTTCATCGCCGAAGTACTCGCCGACGAGTCCAACCTATTCCCCGACGAGTCCTAACTATACGCCTACGAGTCCAACATATTCGCCGACCAGTCCTCAGAGGTCACAATATTCTCCGACATCGCCGTCATATTCGCCAACGAGTCCGACGTATTCTCCTTCGAGTCCTCGCGAAGACGGAGACGACAAAAACTAAGGAAACGATTAGTTATTTGTTTGTCGTTTTTGAGCCAAACTTTTTTTATGTAAATATTTATCGATATTTCATTATTTTTCTTTAAAAACTGTTGATTAGAGTTGTTGTCAACAGTCGTTCAAAAATCTTGAAAACAAATCCATAAAAAACCTAATAATTAATAATTTGATAAAAATTATTCTTTCAAATGATATCTTAATCTATTGAATGAATATTTAAATGCTTTTAATCTAAATCTTAATTCCATTAAATAAAGAGATTTTGTAACGAATTGTAAAGTCTTTGAAACCCTTGCTTTCGGTCGGACGGCCTTCGGTAAGGTTCCAGTCCTTCATCTCTCACCACATGTTTATCACTGAATCGTTAATCGATTTATTCATTGAGTCCTTGCCTTTGATATCGGAATTATTGGAATAAACGATACGAATATATAACACAAACAAACAGTTCGATCGCCAAATGATTGGAACTGATTTAGATTTAGTCGATGTCTGCCATTCGTTGGAATTCCTATTCTCAGGCCATCCATAGGTTGTGCAAAAATTTTCAGTAGTTTTTCCTTTGATTTCCTTCGAAAAAAAACGATTATTACATAATCTGAATGAATGATAATCACAAGAAAAACGAATACCAATTATCGGCAAATAATTATCAAATTGTTTGCGACAGAAGTTGCGATCGAAGGCCATCCGATCAGCACTTGGACTGTCGTCCGATCAGCCGATTGGTCGGTCGTCTCAATAGATGTAATCTTTCAAATGATTGCAATTCTGGCCTTAAGTATAAAACCGAATCAAAAGCTTTGGATTAAGTTTTAGTGAAATTCTTGTTAAATAATTTCCATCGAAACAGAATATCCATAAGAAATGCCAGAAAAGACAAACTACAAGTCCGTCACTCATGTGATCTTCGATTTGGACGGACTTCTCCTCAACAGTGAAGTGCTGTTCGCCAAAGCCATCTCTGTTCTCCTCAAGAGATATGGTATGAAAATATTTGTCTTCAATGATCATATGATCAGAACTTCTTTGTTATAGATCTTTAGTACAATTCTAGTGCTTTCTCTCATTTAGTTTAATATTATGTAATCTTATATAATATTTATATGAAATTACCGTTACTTATGATCTAATTCTTGATCTACTTCTTAATTATACAAATTCTTGTACTGATCTGAATCTGATCTCTAGGTGTGAATGAGTACAGTCTAGAACTTCAAGAGAAAGTCTTGGGAATGGAAGTCGACCGCGGAATTCAAGTGATCATCGATGAGACCAAAATTCCTGTTTCTGTGGCGGAGTTTAGAGTATTGGAGAGAGAGATCTATAACGAAGAGATGGAGAACTGCCAACTCATGGCCGGCGCCGAACGACTGGTCAAGCATTTGAAAGCACACGACATTCCGATGGCGATCGCGACCGGCAGTACAGCCGAATCGTTTGCCATAAAGACCAAGAAATTCCAGCATTTATTCAAAATCGGGAACTTCTTTCGACACATTGTCTTCACTCGCAGTGATCCGGAAGTAAAGAAACCGAAACCATCGCCAGAGGTATACCTCGTGACCGCCAAACGGTTCATTCCTTCGGTTGAGCCCAAGAACTGTCTGGTGTTCGAGGACTCGGGTCTGGGAGTGGACGGCGCTATCGCGGCCGGAATGCAGTGCGTTATGGTTCCGGACCGTCGGTTCAAATGCCATCAGAAGAACGCGACTCTGATTCTGTCCTCACTCGAAGACTTTGAGCCACAAATGTTTGGTTTACCGGCTTTTCAATAGTTATTTAATTTCTTATTTATATAATTAATTGTATTTCAAATCAAACAATAACTTAATTATTGTCTAAAATTATATCTAATTTTATACTTCGATTGTTTTTTCTGTCATTAAAACAAAACTTTTGGAAATTCTTGATATGACCGATGTCATGGG
>JAQGAJ010000210.1:0-18631 GCA_034689365.1 Liebstadia similis | reverse complement strand
ATAACATTAATTCTGTTTTTCATTAATTTGTTTAACACATTATCGAAATCTCTTATACTAATGAAAAAATTCTTCGCAATTCATATGAAATCTATATATAATAAAATGATTTTCGCATTTTTATGACAAACACTTTACGATTGCGTTCTCGCGATTGTAATCGATATTTCATATTAAATATGTTTAATTGATTTCATTAATTGATTTAATATTTTCGGTCTATTATTGAGTTATTCGAGTGAATCAGAGAAGAGATGCCATAAGAGAAGACCATAAGAGAAATGGTGGGAAATCTTGTGCTAATAGTTTGGAACAATTACTCGACGATTACATTAGTATCCAATTGTTTGATGCAATCTTTGGTTGAATCGAGGGTTGAATTGTTGGTCCAATTGTTAGATCGCCTGTTGATCGAGACTAACATCAGTCTTGAGTCGAAATAGTATCGCATTTTGTTCGCTCTATTCTTAGCTATACTTCTAATACTAAATCCATTGGAGTAGAGCTTTGTGTGGATAAGTTGTAGTCAATTGGATCGGTTGAGCGTCTGATTCACTACTTTGTGTCCTCTCAGGTGTTTGAGCTCTTTTCCCAAATGCAGTCAACATTAGAGGCAATAGACTGAATGGCAATATAGCGATGCCGGCAATCGAGCTATCATTCAGTATATCATTGAGTATAGCATTCAGTGTTGTTATGCCTTCTCAAACAGTAAATGTTCGTTCACTCACTCACATCCAGGCCTCACATCAATTTTGTGGCGAACCTGACCCTGACTTTTGTTGCTCTTCGCCAAACATACAGACCTAACAAATCTTATCCGAAAAGATAAACATTAGTTCCGTTCGCCAAAGGATTTAAGGCAAACCGTTTTCCAGAGATATCATTCAGATATGACTCCCATTCAGTTCATTCACAACCCATTCCACAACTCATTCCACAACCCATTCCAATGAATTCATATTATTTTTTATTCCAAAAAATAATATTTTGTTTTTCAAATTCATTTTCAGATCAGAAACGAGACTTTAAATGAGAGTTAGAACAGAAGGGAGAGAGTGAGGGACGGACTCAATGAGAGTGAGACTCGGGTTATCTCTTTTAGCAGAAGTGCGGTCCACTGGGCTCTGATGTGTTGGGATGTGTTCAGTGATGAGCTACTGCTTAATTCATATTAGACTATTATAAGTGGGGGACGGCATCACTAGCACAGGGAGAAGGGATCTATGCGTTCGTTATCTTCGTGTTCTTTGTGTTGCTATAACAGCCATCTAAATATGTCAGTGTTTCTATGGAAACCTGTTAAGAACCTCTCGATCTCATTCTCATTCTCCCCTCACTTTTTAACAGTTGAGCCAAATTGTTCTTTGAGTCTATGGTTGAGAGCTATGCATAAAACTATTGGATCCAAAGACCCAAAGACTAAATGCATCCTCAAAGCAATGACATAGCAGTCAGGGCTCACATATCCGACTCAACCCAAACAGAAATCCAATACTCAAGTGATCCGAAATTGTAATTCAGATTCAGATACATCTTTGAGAACACTTTGCTCTCAACAAATTCATATCGTGTTAACCCTCTCTGTATTCCCAGTGTCTGTATATATGTGAGAGACAGCAAAAACTAAACTTAATTTGTCCAAACATTTATCGATTGGTCTCAAAACGCGCCCATTTTTTCCTTATATCACATATAAATTTATTTTTGCATAAAATATACACAATTTTGATATGAGTTTAATTTGAAGGCAATATTCGTTGAAAACACTGGGAATATGTTATTTGTGTGTAATACCGATATTAGACTTCTCTTCTGATTTTGAGCCCAATATTAGTCGGTGTTTGAGTGCTGGCAGTCCTTATTCCCCATCTCTGCCATCGCTGGTGAGTGTTATGCAGAAAAAGCTCATCTCTCGTAAGAGTGGGGGAGAAGAGAGAAAAATCGATAAAATAAGTTATAACTGCATCGCATGAGTTAGGCTTAGGTGATGGGAGAGAGAGGCAGAGAGAGAGAGGGAAAGAGACGATGGATGAGCACAGGCTCTGCACAGGCATTGCACTGCACTCTCACTCACACACAGGCCATAGTATATAACATAGTCATAGAGACTGCTAATTAACGGAATATCATTTTTTGCCATTGCCTATGAAAAGCTGTTATCAAGAGCTTAGAGTGAATGCAATTTTATGCGTACGACAGAGGGTTTGGAATATGGGATATGCTTTGCGATCAACACAAACAGATATGGCTTTACTATTATTGCAAGATTTCACTCAAACTTTCACTTCGATGCTTAAAAAGCTCTTAAATTATAGCATAATATTGACAACTGATATGCTCTGATGCTTAAATTGAAATCTACAAAGTGATCGTGATCATGCTCTCGGCTCTCTTTCTTCCATATTTTGTCGCTAAGACTCCAAATACTTGTCTCTAATCCTTGTCTTCAATAATATTTTAAAATTCTTTATCACTCATTCAGATATTTGTGATATTCCTTTGGTTTCAAATGCTTTCAGTTTGAGTGCAAATAGCGATGAAAAGGGAATGTTTTGTTAGAAAAACAGTCCGAAAAACTGTTTACAGAATTGATTTAAAAATATTAATAAAATAAATGTCTGAACCGAATGAAAGGCGAGATTCAGTGAGAAAGAGGGACTAGTTTTTTGTGTTTAGCCATTTAAAGGTCTTTTAATTCCTGAGGTGTACTAACGATAGTAAATCTGGATCGGAGTTGAGCTCAAATAGCGAGCGCTGATATATATGACTGTCCGCTCATCCCATCCGAGTCTTCCATAAAAGAAAGACCTCCTCATTGCTGTTGTTATCTGGTATTGGTTTGGTGTTAGTTCAGCAATAATACGACCTTAAGTGCACACCTGGACTACTCTGGACTCAGTCTCTCCTAACGATACCTCATTCGGGGCCGAGGGTTAGGGGCGCTAAGGAATGACGATTTCATGGGATGACGAGAACCTTCTGATTACTAGCAAACTAAAGGTGCAAAATAGTGTCGCCAAAAGTGCACTGATTTTGATTGGACCAGAATTTAGCCAAAACTAAGACTCTAGTTATGTGTGGGGCAACGAATAGAATGGCTTTGAACAGTTCCCACGATCATAAAGCACTCACTAGAGCTCTGTGTGCTCTGTATGTGAGCACTTGGAGAACAGAGGGCTTCTGTTCCCTCTTTTGCTCTGATATTCCTTTATTGTGTATCCCTTATCCATAACACTCCGATTCAATTCATACCTTGAGTTCACTTCTTTTGCTGTGATTTTAGAATAACTAATTATGTTTGAAAAAGTAAGAGCCATAGAAAAGCCATAGGGGTCTCAAAAACGCATACATCGCAAGGGATTGGGGACTGAAAAACAAGGGGATCGACATCGAGTCAGGCCTTTAGTTTATATATCGTTCACAAACTATTCTTCAGCCAAAGCTCAGGAATAATGCAATCTCTGGCCATATATCGCAATGTCTGCCAATCTCTATGTCTTTTCAATTGATATCAACGTTAAGGCATTCGCTCTGCTGTTTGTGCTCTGGATTCGCGACACAACCATAACATAAGAATTTAACTCAACCTAAAAATTTTGGACACAATAGAAGAGAGCGCTCACAAAACATCAATAATAATCATAATAACGAATATTTGAATGGCTTTCGCACAAAACTAAAGTTTCAAATCAGAGCTTCGAAAATATATAAATTGATGTATTCTTGGGAAAAGTTTTACCTCAAAATTCCAACAGATATGACGCAAATCAAAGCAAATCAAAGCTCAAACAAAAAATATTATTTTTCATTATTAATTAAATGCTTTTCTGAGGCGAAGATCTCTTTTAAAATGGATTATCTGTTTATCAAAACGTTGTAATTCATGGCATTTGACAAAACCAAATAACATTAGGGCTCAGAACACAAGAACAACGACAAGAGTGTTGTGATTAACTTTTTTGCGTAGCCTTGAGTGGGAATTCACTTTTGTTTAATTATTGTCTTTCACTTGAATAAAACCTCTATATATGAGACTCGAGTGAAAAGCCTTAATGAGAGATAATTAGCAGCCCTTCCAAAGCACAGCCATCACACTCTCCCCTTCCTATTGATTCCTTTCTCTCGCATTTCTATTTGCAATACTGGCTCAGACTTAGTTAGACTTGGTGTTGGTTGTCCAGAGCCGTATGGTGTAGTGCACAGGCCTAGCATGGAGTGCATGGAGTTCTCCCCCCTTCCCCCCGATGTATGGTATGGTTAATTGCGTGACTTCCTCGACTTAATGAATGTTTTTTGTTGGGCTTAATTAATGCCAGAACGCGCTGAGGCTTTGCTTTATTATTGTTCGTCCAATGATTCCATTATTTAGGTATTCTCTCATTATATTAGTCGACGCGATGTTGTAGTTGTTATTGTGTTGTAATTAGTCGTCTATATTATGTGCCAAACACATAGTCATAGGAGGCATAAGGCAAAGGAGAGCCATACGAATGAGAGCCAAATTACCGGTCCCTCCGTTTCCTGGTATTTGTAAATCTAATTTCATAATTTCCACTCATTTTGTTTGTGTTTAAAAACACAAAATTCTGTTTCAATTGTCTCTTCTCTTATCGAATAGTTTTTGTGTCCCAACGACTGAACGCTTTGTTTTGAATAAATTGTCGCTCTTTTGATGAATAAAAGTTTGATTTTCGATCAAATCGGTTGAGAATAAACTCTTTTTGTTTTGTATCTCAAATGCATTCCATTTTTCTCTTCAATTTGTTGTCCAATAAAAAGTGTTTTTCTCTCTCTTCTTGTGTTCAGATGTTTTGACTCTCGGTATTGGTATTCTTTGGTTCTTTTCGTTATTTCGTTATTTGCTTTTCAAATATTTTCTCCGCAAAACTCTCGAAGACATAAAACTTAAGCGCAAAATATAAATGAATAGCAAAACGAAAAGAAAAGAAAATTTCATAAAAGACTCGCAAAATTTAAAAGATGTTAATCTCTTCGGTTCGTTCGCTAAGTAATGTCACTCAGTTTTAAGACTCAAACGTTTTTATGTTTGCATTTTTGTGAGACTCTACTGATATTCAATTATAAGCCCAGGTGTGCAGTAGTGGCGAAGTAGAGGCTGTCCTCTCAGTTGTGTTGCCCTTTGCGAACCCATTCACTCTCTGACGAAAAATCTTTTGTATTTAAGATTTCAATGATAATTGTTTGCCTCTCGCTCTCCACTAATCGCTTCGACGGCAAGAATTTGAGCCCAAACTACGAGTCCTATGACTACTGAAAAGAATTAAAAATATGAGTCTTGTCCTGACTGTCGTGTCAGTACAGGCATGTCATGACATGGTATGGGAGCAGAAGAACGATATCGAGAGACCATTCAATGCATTATACAAAATAAATTGAAGGAAAGACTGACTAAAAGAGAAGTAAAGTTCTGTTTCAGACGTTCGCCTTTAGGGTCTTTGGCGAAGAGAGGGTCGGAGTCGAGGGGGCGACCAATCGATGGGGAATTAGTATTACACTACCACATATACATTGATAATCCTGATTGTGTCCCCCCATTAACATAGGTATCCGAGCTCAGGCTCTGCTACTCTGCCTGTGCTTAGTCTGCACTGCCGTTAACTCAGGTGTGCCCTTCAATAATGGCCATAAGTCGCACCCCTGCTGTATGTGTCACTTCTTTTTTTCGATGCAACTCCGTTCTCGACCCCCCTTTCCATCCCTGGAGAGTTATTTAGCTCAACTCCTGTGGCCATTCAATACGACATTTTAGGAGTTGTTTTGCCGAATCTATTGGATGTACTGATTGCTAAAAGTGACAAAAATTTACTTTTATTTCAGTTATATTTCACTAAAACATTAAAATCCAGTTTTGAAGTTAAGCTCAAAGTTTTAATGACTTTCAATGAAAATCATTTTTCAGTCGATTCCGACCTCTAATGACAACAAAAAATTTTATTCACGACTTAAGGAATCTATTATTCGTTTCGGAAAAGTTGTTGTCAATGATGTGATTGAGATCGAGAGACAAGAGATTGTCTTCAATTGAATTGGTTTTTATAATTAGAGCCTTTGGAGCGATAATTATAAAGTCGTTTCCCTTCAGTCCGACTCTACTCGACTCGACTCCGACCCGGATATTGTCATTAGTGAGCGCTTACTTAACATTACTTAACTCACGAGTAATTTAAACGTCTGTTGAGTTGAATCCGTCAAAGATATGCATTAATTTGTGTTTTTCTTCGAGTTGTCTAATGTCTTGTACTTTCATCTGCTGTGCGACACATGAGATGCTGAGCTTTGTAGGCCGTCCGCTACCGAGTAGGAGGTTATGCATCAGATCTGTTCCCTAATAGAACCACCGAATCTCTTAAACAACACAATCTCTGTCTGTTTTGCCACTCATCCCAACCACTTTGGTATGGATGAGTTAGGCCTACTTAGGCTATAAATGGATGACTGGCACGACTGACACTCTCCCTGTGCGCTACTCTCACTGCTGTCCGACTATTGCGAACTTAATTTGATATCAAAACCAAAATATTCGTTAAATTGAAAGTAGAGTCGACTCGAATACCAGTCGCTGACAAAAAGCCCAAACACTTAGTCAACCCTTAAGGCAACGTATGTTCCGTCCCTCGACATCCCTTTCCCTCACCTTTATATCAAAGCGTTTAACAACATATTTATTTCACGTCGTGTTCTGCTATTCGGTTGCAGAGCACTGGTAGCCATCCATCACTGGTCAAGGTTGAGGCTGAGGCTGAGCCACATATCTTTGCCATTCAATAGTCTTTACCATTGATTCCCTCTTTGATTCCCTGTTTGGCTGTTTTGTCGATGTAGTCCCAGAGCGTGGGTTACGCGCAGACACTCTTATGAATTAACACGAATGTTGACCTCAAGTACTTTCACCACAATTGGTCGCTCAGACACTCTTAAAGTCTAACACTTCTGACCACTCATTGTCTAAATTAGAGCCAATGCATGCAAACCAGTGCGACATACCTGAGCTGTACCTGAGCTGAGCCAAGCCATGGCTCAAACACCTGATTATAATAGTTTTGTTAGAAGTGAACTACACTTACAGTCAATGCAAACCAATCTCAAGTCATGACTGATCCATACCTTCTTCTTCTACAGAAAAGTAATGTCGACCAAAGATGTCAATCGAGTGATCACTTGTCTGTTGGGATGCGATCGACTCCTGCGGTGACGTCAGTATTAGTGGCCACTAATCCTCTAATAATCAGCAAACCATGGAATCGACGGCAACCACAACAATGGCAGCGAACGCAACGACAGTGTCATCGATATCGAGCACAACTATGACCAGCAGAACCTCACCCGTTGTAGACACCGGTCAGTTCAGCCCCACGTCTAAGATGTCGCCCATCAAAGGTCAGGCCATTAACTTTACACTCAAGAGTCAGCCCAAAGAAATCGGATTAGTGACCAAAGACAGTGCGGGCAAAGCGAAGACCAGTCACGACACGGAGAGTGTCAGCAGTTCCTTAAGTGATGTCGAGAATTTCACGGGTAAAATAGTGTACAATCCGGACGGTTCCGCATATATCATAGAGGGTCCCGACTCGGAAGGCAGTGATGTCGAGGCAGAGATAAGCCAAGAGGGCTCTATCATTGACGCCCGCGGAATGACTCCGCCATACGGACGGAGTAATGTTGTCTTTCCTCAAATCGTGTCCGCCTTTCATATAAGCCGGAGCTCAGCGGCCGCTCTGTACAGTGCTCTCTATGGTCAGGCCTACCAAAACATTTTACAAGAGAATAAAGTTCCTGAAGTACCAGTTATGCACTCGTATCGGGTCTTCACTCTGAAGGACAGTTTCAAGATCAGTGATGACCAGAGCTCGGCCACTGACCTGAGTGGCCGTTTCGATAAAGATAACAACAATTCGATTCGGGAGAGCTCTGCGGCTAACAGTGCCAGTAGTTGTCAGACAGTTCCGGTCAAACCCATTCTCATGTGCTTTATCTGCAAATTATCGTTCGGTTATTCGAAATCATTTATCGCTCACTCCATTCAAGAGCACACCATTAGTCTCAACGAAGAGGAGAAGAGAGTCCTCTCTTCGAAGAACACGTCAGCCATCATTCAGGGGGTCGGCAAAGACAAAGAGCCTTTACTGTCATTTTTGGAGCCCAAGCCTCGGGCGCCGACATTGACGGAAATGCCGGCTCAGTTCCAGCAACAGCTCGAAGCACAACAACGTCTGTTGGCATCGGTTGCGGCCGCCGCGGCCATCAGACAAAGCTCATGTTCCAGTTCCTTAACCACCATTGCGGACAATACCGTTGTGAGCACTGGTGGGTGCAATACATCAAAGACAGGCACCGGCACTCTGGTGTCCTCTGTCACCAGTCCAGTCACATCGACGGTCGACATAAAACAGTGCGAATCTCAGTCTCATTCCTCCGCTTTAAGCTTTGTTTTGCCAAAGAATGGCGACGAACGCCAAACCGAACACTCGGACACAACGCCCACCTCTCGAGAGACACCCGAAGCGGACAGTTCTTTCGGTCCCGAATTGGCCGATTTGGCCAATCTCGAGAAGATAGCCAAAGCCGCGGCCGCTGCGGCACAACAGCAACAACTCGAGCAACTGTCCCAACAATTAGCGGCTACTCATCAAAGCCTTCCTCAGCGGTCGCCCTCACCCTCCAAACAGTTGGCGCCATCACCGAAGAGTCCGATTGCGTCGACTACACCCTCACTATCGCAATACCATTCCTCCCCGAGTCCTACAAATGCCTCACCGTTCATGTGTTCGGCACATCCGGACGGTAAGACCAATGGCGTTGAGTGTCCTAAGTGTGATTTAATCCTGGGTTCGTCGCGTTCCTTAGGTGGACACATGACCATGATGCATTCCCGCAATAGCTGCAAGACATTGAAGTGTCCCAAATGCAATTGGCACTACAAATACCAAGAAACTCTTGAGATACACATGAAAGAGAAACATCCCGAGAATGAGATGAATTGCATATACTGTTTGGCCAATCAACCGCATCCCCGACTGGCCAGGGGTGAGACATATACGTGCGGATACAAACCATATCGGTGTGAAGTGTGTAACTATTCTACCACAACAAAGGGAAACCTCAGTATTCATATGCAATCAGACAAACACATAAACAATGTCCAAGAGCTCCAGAACGGAAACATTCCGGCCGAACATCTGCTCCAATCGCAAGCCTTGGCCGCAGCCGTCGCCGCGTCCGCCACTGGCGTCCAATCAACTACTACTTCAGTTCCTACAACGACCAGTGCTTCGGCTATAACTACATCTCCGGCACCGACAGCCCCGGTGCCAGAAAAGCCGAAGAGCCAACCGATGCCCAGTGGAGCGGGTGCTCAGTCGGGCGGTCAGTCCAAGCAGAAGGCGACCTGGAGGTGCGATGTCTGCAATTATGAGACCAATGTTGCCCGAAATCTAAGAATACATATGACGAGTGAGAAACACACCCATAACCTGATGGTACTCAAGCAGAATGTATCGCATATGCAGCAGTTGTCGGCTCTACAACAGGCGGGTATGATTACACCCGAACAACTGTTCCAATTCCATCCCGGCATCTTTGCCGCTGCAGCCGGTCTCGCCGGACAATCGGGCGGACCAGCAGACAATCTGCAACCCGAGGCAGCTCTGGCTGACATGGCCTACAACCACGCATTGTTGATGATGGCCAGTCAGCAACAGCAGCAGAGGGCCATGGCTGCGATGATGCAACAACAGCAACAACAACAGTCACAACAGACCACTCCCGGCAATAAGTCACCGGTAGGTCGTCTCAACTCCGGTTCGCAACCGACGTATGACATCGAACATCCCGACCCATCTCTGGGTCTGCACAATGTTCCGTATGACGACACCTGCCGTCTGTTCCAATGTTGTGTGTGCGGTATCTATTCGAGTGACTCAATCGAAGGTTTGTCTCAACATATACAGTGTGACCGAACCCGTCAGCGCGAGGACGAGGTATTGATGGCCGTCGGCGGCAGTTATATCTGCAAATTGTGTTCCTATAAGACCAATCTTAAGGCCAACTTTCAACTCCACTGCAAGACAGACAAACATCTTCAGCGACTACAACACGTGAATCACATCAAAGAAGGCGGCACTCAATCGGAATGGAAGCTCAAGTATGTGAATGTCTCGAACCCGGTTCAGGTGCGGTGCAATGTCTGTGATTACTACACCAATTCGATACATAAGCTACAGTTGCACACCGCCAATGCCCGTCACGACGCCTGTTCCCGAGTCTTTCTGCACCTCCAGTTGGCCGAGACTCTGGTCAACGGCGCTCCTAATAAGTACTACTTGTGTGCGCTGTGCGGACACCCGTCGCGCACAAAGATATCTCTCGTACAACACATTAACTCAATTAAACACTTGCGAAACGAAAGCCTTCGACAACTGAAACAACAACAGTCGGGCGCTCTCGGAATGAAAGACGCGGAGGAAGAGATCAGAGACTTATTCCAAGTAAAGGAATTGAATCCCAACGAGAAGATAGTCTTCGAGAGCGGTGAGTGTCTGACAAACAGATATGATTTACTCGTTTTTGGCAAACATTTTCACTTCTAATCAAAATATTAATACATTTCTGGAATTGGAATAAATTTGAAAAATAATTTCTTTGATATATCGCTGGCAATCAAAAGTTGAAACGATAATGAAATGCCTGCTATTAAACAGAGATAGCAAGAGATGAAAGAGAGTTAATCGCGGAATAAGGTATAACTCATATCATGCGAATCGCAATCCATTGGCGAATACATAAAACTGGTCTCGCATTTGATTATAAGAGAGAAGAGAAGCGAAGACTTCAAGACTTGAAATGAATTTTTATATTTTTATTTTCGTTTAATTTTTTCTTTACTTTTCGTCTCGACTTTTGACTCTTGTTATCAGTTGTAGTATATTATAGAAAATCTGAATTAAATATACCAAAAGTAAAACCTCTTATCCATAGCTCAGACGTGAAGTTAAAAAATAAGAGCCAAATGTGTTTTTGCGAGTCTTCACAAAAATTAAGGAAATCAGAGATGAGATGAAAGATGTTTTAGAGATGTGTTGATTTGAAATATATCACTAAATATAAGACCAAAGCCAACAGTTTTATAGCCGTCAGCGCATGTTTACTCTTTGCCTCAGACAACAGATCCCTTCAAAGAGACCTCTTCTCCCGAATCGATTCGGTTGTCGACAAAAACAGTTCTCATTTTTAGCGAATATTTTTTGTCGAATTAAATTGAGATCAAAGACTAACTGATATTTATTTATGTAAAATAATAATAAAAGTCTTCTTCGCCTAAAGAACTCTCAGACAAACGCCAACCGATTCTAAAACGCTATGATTTGATGAGACGTTTTGCAAACAAATATTCAATGAATTTATACCGCGATTAGAATATTAAGCGAATATTAAGGCAAACATTTGTGTCATTATATCTATCGATAGCAACGAAAGCAAAGCTTTGCGTCAATTCTTGTTTCTTATTCTCTTATCTTTCATGCGATTTGCAAATCAGACAATATATCAAACGATGATATCTCGGATTCGCCTCCTTTGGGATCAGGCATTGAGGCGGCAAATGACTCGATGCTGAAGAACGCTCTGATGGAACAAATGGCCGCAAAACTAAGCTCGGAGTCCACTTCGGGAGAACAAATGCATTTCTGTCCGTATTGTAATTACTCGCATACGTCAGAAGTAAGGATCCAAATGCATATCGTGTCCACACATTCCAAACGAAACACTCATTCGACGACATCCCCGGCCACTAATGTCATGGCCGCCGAACAAACAATGCTTTGTCCTCTTTGTCAGGAGTGCTTCAAAGAAAAGTCCCGACTCGAGACTCATCTCATCGAAGTCCATAATGTCAAACAGGAAGGCCTCCCGAAGCTTATGCTTTTGGTCGAAACAAACGAAGTGGCCATCAATTCGAAGCCACCGATTCGACAAAACTCTCCGAATTGGTCTCAAAACGAAGACTCATTAGACTCCAAGTCTGAACAAAAAGAAGTCGACAATAAGAGCGACTGTTCCGGTGATAGCGGGTCCAAGATTTGTGAGGACGAGCTCTTCGATTCGAGTGCCCTCTCAGAGATCCTTCAATGTCCCGGTTGTCCAAATAGGTTCCTAAGTCTCGACGAACTGTTCACTCATATCAATAGTGAGGGTCATCTGAAACTGACGGAAGTGTCGCCTAACTCGAGGACCGGCACTCTTGGCAATTCCAACAGTGGGTACAGATGTTGGAAGAAGGGTTGCGGTCAGATATTTAAGACAATTAGCGCGACTCAACTCCACTACAAAGAACAGCATGCGTTCAAATTAGGAAAGATCTCGGGCGCAGCCGTTTCTGACCGACACGTCTATAAGTATCGGTGCTCTCAATGCAGTCTTGCGTTCAAAACCATTGAAAAACTTCAACTTCACTCTCAATACCATCTGATCCGCGCCGCCACTCAATGCGTTCTCTGTGGCCGAAGCTTTCGGTCAGTGGAAGCGCTCCAAAAGCACGTGGAAAGTAGTCATTCAGAGATGAGTGAAGAAGAGTTAGAACAATACAAGTCTTCATTAGTCAACAATCCGTTGCTCTTCAGTGGCAGAAACGGCGGCGGAATTCTCGATCCGTCGACAACCGAACTTCTGAAGAAGGAATCGAATCGATTAGAAGACATCGGCAATGAAGACGAGGCAATGGATTTGGTCCTCTCAAGCGTTAACCCCAATGCTAATGAAGAAGCGGACGAAGAGATGACTGATTTGTCTGACAATAGAGATCTGACGGCTGGCGTTAACCAACCGGTGGACTCGTTAGAAGACTTCCTCAACTCTCAGGCTGTGGCCGAAGACGGCTATAACGACCCGAACCGCAAATATAAGTGCCATCGATGTAAAGTTGCGTTCACTCGACAGTCATACCTGACTTCACACAACAAAACACTTCTTCATCGGAAGGGCGAGAAACTGAGTTATCCGATGGAGAAATACTTAGACCCGAACCGGCCGTATAAGTGCGATATATGCAAAGAGTCGTTCACTCAGAAGAATATTCTTCTCGTTCACTATAACTCTGTCTCTCACTTACATAAA
The DNA here is from genome assembly GCA_034689365.1 of Liebstadia similis. NCBI lineage: Eukaryota > Metazoa > Arthropoda > Arachnida > Sarcoptiformes > Liebstadiidae > Liebstadia > Liebstadia similis. The sequence continues at coordinate 5,500 of JAQGAJ010000210.1, read as the reverse complement.
CTCAAACAAACAATGAAAGAGAATAGTAATCAAAGCTCTAATCAGAACCAAACCTCAACTACAATATCCCCACCGGTGGTGACCAATGCGGTCACCAGTGGTGTCCATACAAGTCCTCTAACCGAGAGCTCAGCTCAAGTCAACCCCAATGATGAGAAGAAGCCCTATCGCTGTAACATTTGTAAAGTTGCTTACAATTTGGGAACAACTCTTGACATTCACGTGCGGTCAGTCCTCCATCAAACACGAGCTTCAAAGTTGCACGACTTGGCACTGACGGGTCAGATAGACCTAAGCGTTCCTCTCATAGAAAGACCGGACAACACAAGTGAGACGGCAGTGACTGCGGCCACTCCGACCACTCTTAACTCAAGCATTCCGAACGCAATGGCGACCACATCTCCGCCAAAGATGGCCGGTGACCAGAACAAGCCAAGTCCTGGCACACCATCGCCGAGCACAACTCCAAAATTCCAAGACATGATGGGTCTGAATCTGTCTGATCCACAGCAGATGCAACAGGCAGCAGCTCTTCAGCAGGCGGCCATAAATCTGGCCATGAGTGCGGGAAACAACGGACATAACTTGCTGTTGGGCTCATCTCCATTCCAATGCCAGCGATGCGGCTCAGCCTTCATCTCACCCGAAGCACAGGCACAACATCAACAGTTGTGTTGTCTCTTCAGTCCTCCAAATAATACGAATCTCAGTAAACAATCTATTAATCAACAGAGAAGTCAGTCTCCGAGTGGAGAACAAGCTCTGAATCGAGTGCCGAAGTTCTCATCCTATGCCCCCATCTGTCGAAGCAAACCCCCGCTCTATAAGCACTTACTCGAGACCTGGGGTTTTGAGATCGTTATGCAATTCAATGAATGCCATCAGAAGAGAGTTAAGAAGGACTCGAATCAGTCAGACGTCAAGAAAGATACAAATAGTGATACCAATAATGAAACCAAAGATAATACCAGTGCTCACGAGTCTGAGAACAAACCCGAACCGAAAGAGTCTGAGCCAAAGAAAGAAGATCTGAAGAACAATTTGCCAGAAATTAATCGCTCGAAATGTGATAAATGTGGTAAAGAGTTCTCTTCTATTTGGGTCTTAAAGGCTCATAAGGAAGAGATACACAAAGATGTGGTTCCTCTGGAAGTGGTTGAAGTGTTCGCCGACGACTACCGGAATGAATACGATCGAAAGTGTGCCCTCGAGGAGGAGAACGAGGGCTCAACCGATCAAATGACTGCTAACACAAACGAAAGCTCACAAACAGCCGCCGGCGTTAATGTCGGCCAATCAAATACACCGCCACTCTCTATGTCTAACAACATGGTTAATAACAGTTCTTCGGCGAGTCAGGCAGACATGGCTGCGGCCAACCAAATGGCAGCCCATCTTCAGTTCAGTCAGTTATTAATGAGTATGGGTTTGGCCGGAATGGGAATGCCTTTGGGTATGAATATGAACGCTATGAATATGAATATGAATATGCCTTTCGCTGCCGCGGCGGCCATGGGTTTGCACCCACCGCTCATTCCTGTGATGATGGCTCCACATCTCGACCCCATGATGGCCGCAGCCTTCAACCATCCCGCAGCTGCAGCCGCAATGGTCAACCAGACGCCCACCACTGCCTCCTCTTCCAGTCCGATGTCAACTCCCGACCCGAACTTCTTCGCCGCTCAACAGAAACTTATGCAACAACAACAACAACAGTTGAATGCAGCCCAACAGCAGAAGAGGGCCCGAACGAGGATTAGTGACGAACAGCTCAAAGTTCTTCGACAATACTTTGATATCAATAACTCTCCGACTGAGGAACAACTCGTCGAAATGTCTGAGAAGTCTGGACTACCGATGAAAGTAATAAAACATTGGTTCAGAAATACTTTATTCAAAGAAAGACAGCGAAACAAAGACAGTCCCTATAACTTCAATAACCCGCCCTCGACTTTCATCAATCTCGAGGAATACGAGAAGACCGGTGAGACTAAAATGTTGACTCTCAATGACATCAAGAAAGAAGCCGATGTCAAAGACAATACCAATGAAATCGAAGCCGAGAAATGGGCGCTCAATACTGCACCTGATCTCAAATCGTCGTCTTCGACCAAAGACACTGATTATGCGACCTCTGATGACGATATGAATGAGGCCAAGAAAAAAGATGTGATCTCTAATCAGAAAGTAGAGCAACAAATCCAAGAAAAGTTTGAGAACCATATTCTTCAACTTCAGAAACAACAACAGCAACAACTTCAGCAACAGATCCAACTCCAGCAACAACAACAACAACAGGAGTTCGAGTTAACCAAAGCAATGCTCAATACATCGGCCAATAGTCCGCATACCTCCGAGTCTTCAATGAGCTCTCAATCGGCCGCAGAGAACAGCGCGGCCTCACTGTTCGGTTTACCCGGTTTCACAACCTCTTTGGCGCCACCGCTTGGCTCAGGACCTCTTCAGATAGCTTTAGACGCCCACAGATCTCAAATGTCCGGCGCATCCAATTCGCACCCGAATCGAAATATGGAAGGCAGTGGTAACTCAAACTCCGGCGGATCGTCGGGAAAGAGAGCCAACAGAACGCGTTTCACTGACTATCAGATTAAGGTTTTGCAAGAGTTCTTTGAATCAAATGCTTATCCAAAAGACGATGATTTAGAGTATTTGTCAAAACTTCTGAATCTGAGTCCTCGAGTAATAGTTGTTTGGTTTCAAAACGCTCGTCAAAAAGCTAGAAAAGTCTATGAGAATCAACCGCCTGTTCCACAAGAGGACGACGGGTCCGGTCGCTTCCAACGGACCCCTGGCCTCAACTATCAGTGCAAAAAGTGTATGCAAGTCTTCCAAAGGTATTACGAACTGATCAAACATCAGAAGAGCGCCTGTTTTAAGGATGAGAACCCATTAGCCGCTCAAATCAGAGCCGCTGCTGAATCGAGAGCGCAGTCGACTTCGCCCGGAGTGAGTCGTGAGGCGCCCTCCACTACACCCACACCTCTTGATAGTGGACGGACGTCGGCCACTCCAGACAAATTGTCACAACAGTCGCCACAACCGACTCCAACAACTCCTTCGGGTCCGTCATCACAGCAACAGAACGTATATCGTTGTGATAAATGTAGTCTTGTCTTCAACCGATACGATCTCTGGCGCGAACATCAATTGGTTCACCTCATGAACCCGAATCTGTTCCCGAATTACCCGCCGTCGTCCCCATTCGGTATTCTTCAATACGAGGCCCAACAGTCGACGAGTCCTCAGACCAACTCTGTGTCTCCAAATGCCAATCCTCTGAGCGCTTCTCTGCCACACTCAGCACAACAGCCAATGAAACGCAAACTCCCCGAAGACGAAGATTCTCGTGATTACGACTCTATGAGTGGAACCGGCACTCAAAGCGAACAACCCAGGGATAAGAGACTTCGCACTACTATATTACCCGAACAATTGGATTATCTCTACCAGAAGTATCAAATTGAGTCCAATCCGAGCAGAAAAATGTTGGAAAGCATTGCAAAAGAGGTCGGTCTTAAGAAACGTGTCGTTCAGGTATGGTTCCAAAACACCAGAGCCAGAGAAAGGAAGGGACAGTTTCGAGCCCACCAACAGGTCATTCACAAGAGATGTCCATTTTGTCGGGCCCTCTTCAAGGCCAGGTCAGCTCTCGAGTCCCACTTAGCCACCCGTCACGCCGACCAATACACAAAAGGGGATATCAATATCGATGCTCTTCCCGACGGCGATCCCTCCGATATAAACGAAACCTCTTCGGACGCAAACATTAGTGAAGACATCAGAAACCAGAATATGAGTGGACTGACGGCCGAAGCGGTCAAAAAGTATTACGAAGATTCACTAAAGAAATACTTAGAGGAGTTCAATCTTCCCGGTAAGGATGGGACGGGTGGAGGCATTCCGGCCGATCTCAGTCTTAAAATGAAAGCTGCGTTTGAGGCGAGCGGACTGTCCGGTGAGAGCGCGCCCCTCGACCTCTCGAAACCCGTCGATCTGTCACAACCGCTCAGATTCTCTACCAATGATGACGTTTGCTTCGATGACACGCGATCTGATGGCGAAGATTCTGATGATTCGGATGAATTGGATGAGTTTGACTATTACTACTCGCAAGAGTCGAACCCTACTTCACCCGCACCCGGCTCTACAACATCTTCGACCACTTCGGCAATGAATCGAAACTTTGGTTCGGGTCCTAACACTCCATCGAACGCAAACAAACGATTTCGGACACAAATGACAACAGTTATGCTCAAAGTAATGAAATCGGTTTTTGCTGACTATAAGACACCATCGATGGCCGAATGCGAGTCTTTGGGTCGAGAGGTAGGACTTCCAAAGCGTGTCGTTCAGGTGTGGTTCCAAAATGCGAGGGCTAAAGAGAAAAAAGCAAAACTCGCTTTCGCGAAGACATTCGGACAGGAATTGGAGACAAACAGCAAACCTATAGAAGAGTGCAAAATATGTGGCATTAAATACAATCTGAAGTTCTCTTCGACCGCAATGCAGGACCACTTGTTCTCTAAGAAACATATCGAAAATCTCAAACTCCATATCGATTCGGTCAAAAAGTTGATCGAAGGTCAGGACGACAATAGCGCTGACTTTCCGATCGCTTCTGGTATTGTGCTTCCAGTGATTCCGACCACCGGTCAGAACAACTCAAACAACTCTGAAGGGACTGAGAATCGGTCCAAATCAGCGGCCAATTTGATGCAACAGTTACAGCTCATGGGTCTGTCCGGCGCTCTGCCGGCGGGTCTTCAGATGCCTGATGTGACCGTCAATGGAGGTAACCCTAAGAACTTTAACGATTCGGCCAAATCCTCGCCGGACAAGACTGTGACCAATGCCATGACAAACAACAAGGATAACAATTCGAGTGCCGGTAACAGCGGTGTGACCAACGCTGGCAACGATTCGGCCGACGGCGCAAACCTCTTCAACTACATGTATCCGGGGCTCCAGAACTACTACTCGAATGCTGGCGCCGCTGCCGCTGCGGCCGCTTTCCTGCACCCGAATATGTACGGCACGGCCAACAGCACAGGTATGAACAAGATTTAGTTGATTCTTGTTTAGCGATATTTGTGGCCAAAGCCTCGAAAGACATTGAATTCTTATATGAAATGAAAACTTAAAACAATTGAAATTAATTTATAAGTCGTTGTAATAGAAAATCATATTTTATTATCATTTTGTCTATAAGTTCCTAATTATACACAAAGTGTTACCTAAATGTGAATTAAATTAAAACAAAGCGATAAAGTATTGAACGAAATGACAGTGAAGTTAACGATCGGTTGACTGAATGTCGACTTTCATTAGTCTTATATACAGTTAATTAAATTGCACTCTATTTTTGTATTATATTTATATTGATTTTAATTATTTTTATTCATCTGTTATTTAATTCATTTATTCGATTATTATTTAATTATTATTTTTTAGTAATTAATTAATGAATGAAATTGTTGTA
>JAQGAJ010000209.1:0-18672 GCA_034689365.1 Liebstadia similis | reverse complement strand
GGTACCACAAATACCCCCAAAGATCTGAAGACCTTTCTCTGTATTCCCATTATTATTATATAAAACGAATGTCTCATCCATTAAGTGATTGAACTTAACTCTGGTATCAATCGAAGGAATTGCAGATCCATTGCAAGGATGAGCGGTCGGACCCGCCCTCACATCCAATGATGACATTCACACACTTTGCGGTGAAATTCTGTGCAAAACATCTTCGCTTACAAAATGAAATACATTGAGAATAAGAGTGAAGTGAAATATGTTTTGCCGTGAAATGCCTTTTGAAATAAAAGTTAAATTATCGCAAATTATCTGATATTATCTTATTTTAGATAACTTTATATCTGAACCCGAGTTTAGAGTTGTTCTCAACTCCTCTTTCATTGTGTCTGCGATTCTTTCGCGATCTCTCTCTCTCTCTCTCTCTCTCTCTCTCTCTCTCTCTCTCTCTCTCTCTCTCTCTCTCTCTCCACGACTCTCTCCCACTCTCTTAACATTCAGAATAATGTATAGAAATGTCAAATGAAATCATCGATTCTAAGAATAGGTAAGAATTTTCTTTAATTTCTTATATTCCGAAAAAGTTTTGAAACATTTTTTGTGTGTTTTGTTAGAATAAAATATACATTTGATTGATAGATGTTTTGACCAAATGATGAGTCCGTCTATTGATTAGCCGTTCATTTGAGGGCCGACTGACTGTTGAGGAGAACGATGTGAATAATGCGATTAACAAAGCGTACAAATTGTGTGGCACTTCGTTCCAGTGCTGACCACAGCTCCAGAACTCTCGAGATGTAAGTCATTAGAAGTTTTGCTCTTTTGTTATAAATTTTCTTCAAATTATCAGAGCTTTTGTCTGAAGACTTCGCCGTTTTATTGGCCGACAAGTGTTCAGAGTTTAGTGTTTTTCTGCGGCAATACTTCAAAAGTAATATCTTTTATGACTTTTTAATTTCAGTTTCTTTTTGTCTGATTTTTTCAAGACTTGAATTCAATTCTTATTTCTCATGTATTCGACTCGAGTTAACGTCAAATTTGTTTCATTAGATTATGCTTTATATTAGATTATAATTGCATTTTTGTTTGGGAACAACAAAGTGATCACAAATTATATCAGTTGAGAGACTTTCTATGATTTTCCTAACTCTGGCCACAAATTAGTGATTATTTGTCTGAGAAAACAACGAAAATATCAAATATAATAATGAAATTGCATTTAATATAGAAATTGAAATCTTTGCGAACACTTTGTAATCCTATCGTTAAGAAAATCAGTGAAATTGCAAACAATGGAAACGATGAGACCTTCAAAACGGGATTTCAATTTCAGTTTTGATCGTTAAACAAATTTTCTTTATTTGTCTCATTGTTTGGAAACTATGTAAATGTTTTACAATTGCATAGAATTGAGTAAAGTCTTGATTAAATTGCAAATTTTCAAACCTTTCTAAGAATAAAGAGTTGCAATCGAGCGCTGATTTATACGATCGAAGAAGTGTTTTATGAGTTTTGATCTGAATATTAATAACAACGAGAACTGCATTCAAAAGTTGAAAACACGAAACTATTGTCTGATTAATCCGTGAGAAAGTTATTTGAATTGTTAACGAAAGGCCGAAACCGCTCCTGGATTTGAGAGCCGGACATACCTTAGCGTCAATGCAAACACACTTTACATCGCTTTGGATTCAAATAAAAGGCCATTAGTTTTACATAATTGTGAGCCCGAGAAGAGTGTAATAACATATTTGGTTATCCGCACATCGATTACACGTTTTCCCACAAAAATATTGATATATTTTTCTCGAAAATGCAAAATATTTAGGAAAGCCTTAGATCTCAGTAATGAACAGTTGAGTGGTTCGGAGGACTCGGAGGCGGACCCCGAATACCATCTAATATCCTATTTTGACTACTATTGAAACCCTCAGAGCATTTGATCGAATGGATCAGATCGTTCTCATAATTCGAGATTCTTTACTGGTTTTGATAAATTGTCACTTTATTGGTTGGGCGGAGGACTGGCCTCAGAGTTATACCGGTCCTCATGAGAACCACCGAAACGATAGAATGCGTTAAACTATAGGAGTGTTTGTCGATTGTAATTATTGTTTAAAACACTTTCGATCACATAATTAAAGACAAATTCAATCGATTATCTGAAATAAAAACTAAATGAACTGAAATGAAGATCAAAAACATCATTAAAAGTCTAAAAAATGTGATATAATCTAAAATCTATTGAACCCAAGTTTAACTAAACTGAGATCAGAATCCAAACGAGACCTCACTCTCGATCGCATCCCTGTCTCTAAGTGTTGACTCGTATGAAGACATGCGATGCGATTCCAAACCACTCACTGAACCAAAGGGTGAGTATTGTACCCAAAACTTCGTGGATTGAACTCAAAACACATTAATAAGTGTTTTGTGTCAACAAACCATTGGCTCAAAAGTTTTATTAAACCTTTTGCGGGAATAAAGTGACGCAAAACGAGCCAAAAAGTGAAGTCGAAGTCACGGTTAAAATTAGCTGAGAATCGGTTTTATGTGACTCCCAGTGAATGACATATACTTTCCATACAATACTTCACAACACGAGTGACACTCCTATTGATTGCATAAGACGTTTGAGAGGTTTGAGACGTTAGGCGCAGGACTTTGTGCCAAAACGAGGTGTTTGTCATCCAAAACACTTTTTACAAAAACAATTTATTTATATATATTTCAAGATTTAAAGCGAAAATATATTAACGATTTTCAACTGACTTCCAGTTAAGTCGACTGAGATTTTTCGTTATTTAATAATTTGTTTAATGTTTTTGAAATCTCATCGAAGTTTATATAAGTTTTTGGTTCAGTCGTCCAATCATTTGAGATAACTCGCAGTAAGCGATGCCCCGAACAGATCGGCGAAGATCTTCGTTAGGGATGTCCCTATCGAGCAGTGGAGTGACAAACCTAATGAATCAGATAATGTTCTTTCTGTTGTGCGACCGACTCTTCTGTCCCCACCAGAAGCTGACCGGACTCTATTCGCTCCTCTTCTACAATGTCTTGTCATATATGATATCCTACGCAAAGGAAGCCTTATCTCTGACCCGATATTCGCCTCTTGTGATGATCAGCACAGAGTCCAGTCTAAGCCATTTGGCGATGACGGCCACCAAACTGGTCCTCGACATCACTAAAGCCGTTACATTTGTCATAACCGGGGTCTTTATGCTACTACTCTTTGGAATCCCGTCCCAAACCCACTACAGTCCCACTTATGGATACATTTGTGTCACTCTCTTATACTACTGTCTGACGGAAAGGGCGTCAAACGATGAAAAGCTATCCGATTTGTTGTCGTACTTCAGATTTGAAGCCTTTGAGAGCTTAGAAATTCTTTGGACTCCAGTCCTCATAAGAATCATGACTTCATTCTCTTCAGGTATTTATCAAATGATGATTTGCATGATTAGTGTGTTTTCGAGTTATGAATCAAATGATAATATTTTCAAAGAAAACGCCGAGAATTGAGTTTAAATGGAAACTAAAAAACGAAATTAGTTTAAGAATAAGCGGAGAATAAGTGACTGAATTGTAAATTGACTTCAAATGAGAATTTGAATGAAACGTAAAAGTTTTTCCAATTTCTCAATCACTCAATGACTTCTTTTTACAATCAGATAACATATATTTCTCAATCTATGTGTGAATTGACTAAAATATAACCGCAAAACAAAAACATATATTTGTTATCAAACCCTTGGAATGAATCATATGATCCGAAAAGAGATGTCTTTGTTGTTCAAAACAGTTTCGAAACTCTTATTTCGGAATATTAGCCGTCGTTTTGACTGATTATCGGCGACAATACTATTGACACCAAGTTTTCACTTGACTTACATTAGACTTAAAATATATTAAATTTTAAAGCTTTCCATAAATATCTCAAAACATAAACCAAAAGAATTCGAATATATTTTACACTAAAATAATAAAAATCTAAAGTTTTTTGTTTTTCATCCAATTAGTGGTGACTTTTGTATTGAGTGTTCGCACAGATGTTAAGTAGTCTTATATTTAGATTTGTTATGAAATGCTGACAAATATTCCAATAATCAGATTATAACTGAATTTTTGATTTAAATATTTTGAAATTCATAATCACTGATAAGATTTAAAATTTTCAACGACACTAATGACTAGTAATGACTAAAACATAGTGTTATGCAAGACTTGAGTGTCGTTTCAAATTAAGAATTCAAGAAATTGTCGATTTATGAATGGAATTTCTTTTGAAAGAATTTTAAATTTAGTTTTATTTAGTTATTTCTCGTTTATATTTCCAGAAAAACACTTTCTGTGAATTTAATTTCAATGTTTATTCAGACAAATAGTTTAAATGAATCGTTGTTTTCAAATCACGAGTTATTACAAACGGTTCTCGAAAATGGAAAATACTTTTATATTCCGTAAACAAGAGAATCGGAATAACTAGTTGTTTACAACTTCCAAAGAATTTAGTCATTCGGATGAAAGGATTCATTTCCTATATAATTGATCTGCATTTCAAAACTTAAAAGATCAATAAATTGAGCGATCATTTGATAAAAAGTACAATAATTTGATTGGTTTGGCAGGAATTCTGATAACACTGGTCTGGTTGTTCACCTCTTCGTCCTCGTGGTTCCTAATAATGGCCTCGTCATACATAAACGTTTACCTCTGTCTCAAAGAAATGGATCAGTACTGGAAGATTCTGATGGCCGAGAGATCCAGTTTAGACAAATACAGATTCGCCACCGAAGAGGAATTGGAGGAGAAGTGCGATGACGTCTGTGCGGTGTGTCTGATGAAGATGTGCCACAGGGCTCGGGTAAGGATCGCAATGGTCTGATTCGGTGCTAACATCTCTCCCAAAATAGGTGACTCCGTGTCGACACTTCTTTCACGGCGATTGTCTTCGGCGGTGCATTCAATTGAGTCAAATGACGACAGTCTTGTGTCCGATGTGTAAACAACAGATTTGATGTTAAGATAGTTTCAATTCATTTCAGTCATAATCCGATTCAACAGTATTTTCATCGAAATATATTTTTTAATTCTCTCTTATCGTCGATAAAGGCTTTCAATCATTGCAAACATTATTTATTTAAATCATAATTAAGTGCCAATCAGTCGAACCCTTTTTGAGATCACAAATCGCAACAAAATATATGCCTTTTCTCTCTTTTATACCGAATATAAGACAATCAATAAATCTCCAAATCTTCAAATCATTAAACGATTTGTTTTATCTCGAATTCAGATCTAAATGATTCAAATTTAGAATCATTTGGTTATCGTTGCAGTCATTCGTATTATTGACGTCAAGAATAAAATAAAATGATTCGCAAAAATGAAGTGATGGAGGGATGAGAAGACCTGTTCGAAGGTTATCGTAGAGGGAATGGAATAAACAGTTGAATAAACATCTAAACCCTCTTTTCACGAGTAAATCAAATGTAATAATAGTAACAGAATTGCAATAATCGTAAAATCGGAACAAATTTAATGCAAAAATGGATTATACAAAAAGAATTAAGTGTTTGAAAGTGACGAAAATGTTTTTGATTACATTTCTAATGTTATATAACGTGTTGTCTCTCATATCAATAATAATGGGATTGTTTTTTATCAAAAGTCTCAAAAACGATGCCTTAAATAGTGAACAAATCGATGAATATTTTGGTTCAGAGGGAACGCGAGAGACGGCCGAACGTATGACCAGAGTTACCGAACAATATGTGCGGCAAACTATTGGACACATTCTTATGGAAATGGGTTTCGATATCTTAGGTCTGTTTGGGATCTTTTCGGAGAAGTATTGGTTAGTTCTGATGTACGCTATAATCGAATCGATTGAGAATATAGTGATTTGTATGACTTCAGCCGTGAGTTTGGCATTTGGTTCGCGACAGTTCTTTCTCGTCGTTGGCATCGATTCAATACTTTTAATACCAATCTATTTATTCTTATATCTGCTCTCAAAACGATAGATCCGATCAAAACTTATTTGACGTTCAATTTAATTATTTTGCTCATTGAATATAAGTAAGACTTATTTTTAATTATGAAATATTTCATATTTTAAACATTAAATTAAATTAATATTATTTAATGGTTTGTATAAAATTGTTTTATCAAATTTCAGATGAATTCTAAATTGAATATCGGTTTCAAAAGCGATTCAACAATTGATTCAATTTTTGAGCCATTAATCGATTCAAATTTGAAATCTTTCGGAACCGATGTCTGTGTCCTCTCATTACGGTCTTGCGGTCACATTAATTACCGCCATATCATTCGGTAGACTCAATGGATTCCTATATTCTCATCCCTACGGAATGCCAGAGAGATTCAGAGATAATGATTACAGGTTCTGGAAGTGGAGGAATATTACCATTTCATTCCTGCATTCATTAGTGTCCGCATTTGCGGGACTTCTTTCGTGAGTTTCATAAGATTTGCATTGAATTTCTTGAACCGATACCAAACTTCTTAAACTAGTCTACTATTTGAGCCGCTTTTGGCGCTAAATATGATGGACTCGTACTCAGAATTAGGGTATTTAGTGCTCTGTTTCTCAAACGGCTATTTCGTCTACGATTTGGTTCTATCGCTAAACAATATCTCATATCCGGGACGTCTTGAGATCATTGTCCACCACATACTCACCGTTTCGTGTCTGACAGTGAGCACAGTCTCCAAGCGTTTTATGGGTTATTGTATGACAGCATTAGTCGTCGAGATCTCAAACATATTCTTGCATTTGAGACAATTGTTAGCGATCTCTGGCATTGACGCCAAGACTAAGACCTATCGAATGAATAGCATAATAACCATAAGTAAGCGATCAGTCGGTCATCAGTTGGCCATCACTTTGATTATCATCTTTTGATTTGTAGTTTCGCTGATAATAATGCGTTTATTTCCCATTTCTTGGATAATATTCTGTCTTTATATGGAAAACGATTCGCTCGGTTTCTGGCTTTGGTTGATGTCGAGTCTCAGCGCTCTGGTCATACTCGTCGTGTCCGTCGGCATCATTGTTAGGGTTGTACTCAAAGACTTCATAATTATGAAGAAGTTTATTGAAAAATAAAATACAAATAAAATATAAGAACTTTTATTGAAAATATCGCAAATATTTTAGTTTTTAGAGCGTCTTTCATGTCTTTCATTTTGAGCCCTTTGCTCCGGCCGTACTGCCGGCCTTTGATCCCGTGGCCGAACCGGGTTTGGCCGGTGTTGAAGGACTGACCGCTGAGCCGGCTTTGTTTCCGGTGGCGCTTCCAGTCTTGGGTGCAGAGAAACCGCCCGATAGTGTTGAACCGGAGACCCCTTTGCTGGCTGTTGATGGAAGAGTTGATCCCGCAGCAGATCCCACAGCAGAACCAGGCTTTGCTCCCGCGGCCGATCCTGCTTTTGATCCAGAAAGTGCCGAACCGGGCGCAGCCGAAGCACCAGTTTTTGATAACGAAGAACCCGGCGCTGCCGAAGCCCCAGTTTTTGATAAGGAAGAACTCGGGGCTGCACTACCGACACGACTACCCATTGCTGAACCTGCGGTCGATCCCTGAGTTGATGTTCGAGAACCAGAAAGATTCGAACCGACGGCCGAAGAACCCACACCTGAACCCATTGCTGAAGAACCGACGGCTGAAGATCCCGGAGCTGAAGATCCAACTGCTGATGAGCCCATTGCAGATGATCCGGCTGCCGATGATCCTGCAGCAGAAGAACCCATTCCTGAAGCTCCCGATGCACTCGAACCAGCCATTGACGACCCGGCTCTCGATCCAGTTCCAGATCCGGCTGCGCTCGAACCAGCCTGAGAACCAGGCGGTTGTTCCGCACTCTGTCCAGCCTGAGAGCCTGTGCCCGAACCGGGTGGTTGTTCTCCAGTGCCCGAACCAGAAGGTGGCGGTTGTTCTCCTTCTGCTGGAGGCTGTTGTTGTTGTTCCTCTTGTTCTTCTTGTTTTTTACTACCACAACAACCCATTTGTTGTCTATTTGTCACAATAGGCTCAGAGATAATACACTGTCGAAGATTTTCTATAAGAATATGCGATCAGTTCTGTCCAAAAGTTTCAATCGGTTTGAACGTTAAGATCGGTTGGGATTGAAGTTGTGATGAATTGACAATTATATCGATCGGAACAACAATTAAGAACTGTTTCTAAAAGCGCGAGATTTCACTCAAATCTCTATTTGAATATCAAATCAGAGGAAATGCCGCCGAAGAGAAAGAGACGGAGAAAGAGGTCTTCCAATAACCGTAAACCGCAAACCGGTAATCAAAACAATGGGCCCGAAATTTCCGAACAACAGCCGGGTTTCGAACAAATGCCACCAAATGCTGATCAAATACAGCCGATCGCTGAGCAAAAGGCCGGAAATCCCGAAGAAATGGCAGTCAATCCTCAACAGATTGGTCCTCAAGGTCCAGATCAACAGCCACCACAAGGCTTACCACAAGACTTACCACAAGGCCTACCACAAGACTTACCACAAGCGCAACCTCAAATGCCGGCCGGACAGCAACCCCCTCAGACAGAGACACTTGTCCAGATGCAGAAGCATGGTGATCCTAAGGAACTGGTCGGATACACTTTTAAACGACGATACGATATAACAAAAGTCTTGGGAAGCGGTAGTTTCGGGGTTTGTTATGAAGCTCTGGACAGAGTAAAGAACAGGAAAGTGGCCCTTAAGATAGCCCACGAGTCGACATGCAAAGAAAACCGGGACATGATTGACATCGAATTGGCCGCACACCAGATAATGAACAACACTCAGGGAATACCGAAACTGTGGGACAATTTCGTAGAAAAATACAAAGAATTCGAGAAAACGGAAGAAATCGAAAGATATGTGATTGTCATCGAACTTCTCGGCCCAGACCTAAGCAAACTCTATGAAAAGGTATGTCAGAAGAAGTTCACGTGGAAAACAATTTTCATGATGGCTTACGAAATGGTCATTCGATTAAAGTCCGTTCACGCGGAAGGATTGGTTCACAGAGACCTTAAACCCGAAAACTTTCTGATTGGTTCGGAAGGAGAGGCCCGAAAAATGGTATATCTGACTGATTTCGGACTCGCAAAGAGATTCTGGGACGACAAACGACAGCAACACTTCCCTCCAGAAAAGACTAAAGGACTTTGTGGTACCGTTAGATATGTGTCGGTCAATGTTCACAATGGGATAACAATGAGCCGCAGAGACGATCTCGAGTCCGTCGCTTACATTCTCATGTATTTCATCGCCGGTTCTCTTCCGTGGGACGGATGGGAGTCCACCAAAGATGACCAGTTCTACACTTCTGTGAGGAATAAAAAGGAATCACTTCATAAAAACAAGTTCTTAATGGAAATGCCAGAAGTTATTCAACAGTATTTCATATATTGTCGTCAATTGTCTTATGAACAGACACCCGATTACGACCAATGGCTCAAAATGTTTGAAAGTCAATGCAAAAAATACAACTTTGAGTGGGACTACAATTACGATTGGCTTAACCAACAAAACATAGCAAACGCTAACATTTCACCCAATCCTCAAGACATTCCTCCCGAACAACAGAATCCTCAGCCAAACCCACAGAATCCTGAGATACCAACCGATCCTCCGAATCCTGAAATCCCACAAAACCCTCAAAATCCTGAGAATCTCTAACCGAAGATCTTTTATCGAGTTATTTCTTATTATATTCGTATTGAATCTAATAAAACACTTTTCGGAAGAACTGAATTATAACTAAATCAGAATTCAATAGAATTATTGCAACAAATAAAATATGAGATAAATATAAAGTAAATTAATTAAATTAAATTGATTTAAAATAGTTTAGAAATTCATTCAAATTAGTGATCAAAAGGCGAGTTATTTTAAAATCGAGAGAAGTATTGAATTGAAAACAAATATTGAATTTCCTGTCATTTCAATCAAATAGTGGTTAAACCCATCAATCAATTACTCGTCGGTCGTCGACAAACAATTCGATAGACTTTAGTTAAACATTGAATGAAATCCTGGAAATAATTGTTTTGTTAAACGTATCCGAAAGTCAATCAAAGATCAGATATAAAAAGCCGAGCAATAAATCATTCAATCGCTCAAAGTTTTGACACTTTTTAACAAAACTTTTGACATTTAATATAATTTTCAATCAAATCTCGATTCCAATCAATAATCGGTGAAAATGGCCACAAATAGCGTGAGTTATGACCCGAATACGGATCCCGCGGCCAAACAACTCGAGAATTTCAAGAAGTCTCAGATGAATACAAGGGTTAGTCATTTTGAATATTTGCCATATTTCCCATTATTAACTTTTTCGAACAGACCGAACGAATCACATCCCTCTTCGGAGCTCCGATCGGCGATAAGACCAATTTGATGACTGTAGGCCCGAGAGGACCAGCTCTACTACAAGACATAGTCTTCATTGACGAGATGAGCCATTTTGACCGCGAAAGACCTCCCGAAAGAGTTGTCCACGCGAAGGGCGCCGGGGCTTTTGGTTATTTCGAAGTAGGGAAACAATCTTTGATTGGTTATCTTGTTATTTTGCTTGTTGATAGGTGACCAGTCCAGAAATCACAAAATACAGTCGGGCCGCTCTTTTCAACACTGTGGGTAAGCGGACACCAGTGGCCGCCCGATTCTCTACTGTCATCCGAGAGCGCGGTTCTGCCGATACGGTTCGGGACCCGAGAGGTTTCGCAATAAAGTTGTACACAGAAGAAGGCAATTGGGATTTGGTCGGAAACAATACTCCCGTCTTCTTCGTTAGGGACGCGTTTCAGTTCATGTCTTTCATTCACTCCCAGAAACGTAATCCTCAGACAAATCTCTTGGACTACAACATGAGATGGGATTTCTATACTCTAAGACACGAAGCCTTATATCAGTTGACATTCATGTTCGGCGATCGCGGTATTCCCGACGGCTTCAGACATATGGATGGCTGGGGTTCGCATACCTATAAACTGATAAATAGCGATAATCAACCGATTTATAACAAGTTCTATTGGAAATGTAATCAAGGCGTCAAAAACTTGGACGTCGACACTGCAAACAGACTCGTCGGTCAGTAATACTCTTGGTCTTCATTTCTGACCAATTCATACAATATTTTTTGCTTTTTAGTCACTGATCCCGACTATGGAGTCCACGATTTGTTCGACGCAATCGCTCGTAAGGACTACCCGTCGTGGACACTGTATATACAGGTCATGACCTACGAAGAGGCGGCCAAATGGGAGTTCAATCCCTTCGATGTCACTAAAGTCTGAGACAAACTCTTCATAACAAATGTTGAAATGTTTATCCGCAAAGGTATGGCCAGAAGACAAGTACCCGCTCATAGAGGTCGGACGAATGACTTTGGACCGCAATCCCACCAATTACTTCGCCGAAGTGGAACAGCTCTCCTTCTGTCCGGCCAATAGAGTCCGTGGCATTGAATTCAGTCCGGATAAGTTGCTTCAGGGAAGACTCTTTGCCTATCAGGACACTTCTAGGCATAGGTATAGAGTCAATGATATTAAATATTGGAACTAAGTTTTGCGATTGTCTAGGATCGGAACGAACTTCCATTTGGTTCCGGTAAATCGACCGATAGCTCCGACCGTACACCCGACCCAAAGGGATGGTATGATGACTGTGGACACAAATCAGGGCAATTCACCCAACTATTACCCGAACTCCTTCCTCAACGCTCAGGACGATCCCAAACGATATAACGAATACCGAGAGTTCTTGAGTACTACAGATGTGGACAGATTTGAGTCGAAAGATGAGGACAATTACACTCAAGTCCGTCATTTCTACCTCGGATTCACCGAAGCCGAGCGCCAACGCCTCTACGACAACATCGCCTCCGAGTTGTCGCACACCTATTCATCGATTCAGGACAGGGCTTATGAAATGTTCGGTAAAGTCCACGCGAATTATGCCGAAGGAGTTCGGAAGGCTGTCCAGAGGGCGTCCCAACGGATCTAAACTAAGTTACCGATCGTAGGGTTAGAAAGGCCTCAATCGGACAATTGAAGTATCGCTTACTCTTTGCTATTTTGGGTCTTTCGCTGATTTACAATATTATTATAATTAGATTTTAATTAAAATTAATTCAATTAATGTTTTTTTTATCAAAGTTTAGTTAATTTACTTATTAATCAAAGGGTTCGGTCACTAATCTATTACTTTTCAATTTAATTAATCAATAAATCTCTGAATATTATCAATAACTCAATACAAAGAAGTACTGATCGCTGACCACAACGGGTGACCAATCGGTGGCCAACAATGGGATAACCGATAAGGCGTTGAAGTGATTGCAGTGAAGCCAACACTCAGTGAGAGCTCAGACGACAAGTGTTTCACTTCGAGAGTCTCTTCGTTTGTCTTAAGACTTATTTACATCTCTTCTGATCTTCAGATCGATTGTCGAAATGAAAAAAATGAAAAATTTGTTCGCTTTTGGACACAAATCGGATCCAAAAGTGATCGACAAAAGTATGGATACCATCGAAGACTTGACTGAAAGAGTGACCAAAGAAGTACAAGAATTGGAAAAACGAATCAGAATTGAGACCGAAATCGGGAAAAATGGTCGCTTAGAGTTGGCCGCAGAGAAGATCAAGACTGAGACCATCGACAGACAACTAACTGATGCCCGACGGGAAGAGAGTGAGACCTGACCTCCGAATCATGTCTTTACTTGTGTTTGTCTTTTGCAGAGTATATCTCCCAAGAGATCGATCAAAGATCAAAATCAATCAGTTTGTTGACCAAAAGCAACGATGAGTTGACCGAAACGATCAGGTCTTTGGAAGTCGAGGCCATCCGTAAGAAAAAGCAATACAACGATAAGATCCAACACTTGCTGGCCGTCAAAGAACAGTACGAAAACGACTTCCGCAACAAACGATTGGCCTATAAGTCACTCACAGAATCTCTTGAGATGACATCAATAATGGCTAAATCACTCGATGGAAAAGAGTTAGAGAAGAAGAAGACTTTGATTGCGATTAAAAAAGAAATTGAAGCGATTGAAAGACAAATCAAAGAAATAGACGAAACAAAGACATCGATTGCGGTATGAATTGGGGTTAAGTTTTAATAAATATGATTGCTTTGCCTTTCAGAGACCAGAGACCAGTGAATCGCCGCTCTCTGAAGATGCTTTGGCCAATTTCGGGAATCCCTATCTCGTGGTCCTCCGTATCGCACAAATCAAACTGAGTTCCAATGGGTTTCAGAGATATATCGATGAATTCATCCAAAATGAAATGGTTGGCCAACAGACAAATGATTTCAATCCAATCGAAGACAACAATCGCGACTCTGAAGAAACGAACATTCCGTCCACATCTCAAACGGTTCTCCAGAAGTCGCCAAATATTTCAATGATAGGAGAGAAAGACGAAGAGAAACAGATGACCACTAAATTTGATTTCGGTTTATTTGACTTCAAAAGTCCGGACTCGGATCCGATTGTTTCGTTCCCTCTTCCGGTTTCGCAGACCACGACCACAGAATCGGGAGAATCCGACAAATTCTTTCCTCAATTGGGATCGGGGTTCGGAACGCCTAACCCTAACCCTAACCAAAATGATGTCAATATCTTTAACATTGCTTCTCAAACCCCAACCGGAGAGCAAACTGAAGGCTTCAGCTTCTTCGGGAGCACTGCCACCAGTCCTGGCAGTAGTGCGACCGGAGATGGATTCAAATTTTTCTAATTATATTTCATACTTAAAGTTACGATAATTTCATTACTCTTTACGTTATTCTAAACTTTGTTTCGATTTCTTCTATAAAAATATCTTCAAATTATTACTTTTGTTTGGCATTAAATCTGTTCATTGATTAAAATTATTAAAGAACTAAATCGAAAAAAATTTATTTTGAAATTCATATCAAGTTTTATATAAATTTGATTGAATTCGATAACAATTTTTAAAATAAATAATTTGATGACAAAAATAATTCATAGAATTAAATAAAACATTCAATCGATCGATGAAATGGCGTTCGGTTTGTCTGCAAATGATAATTAAGAATATTGATTGACACCAATGTCTGTACACAAAGTCGCCGAATATGAGTCCATTATTTTCGGCTCAGACTTTGCAAGTATTGACTCAGCTTTTTCTCTCCGGCGACGACCGCCTCTTCGGTGTTGGACACAAATCCTTCGATGTCTTCGCCCAAAGAATGTTTATATAAGATGACGAGCATTAAGAGGAGACCAAAGAAGACAGTAATCAGAAGTAAATACTTCATTGTCTTTAAGACAATGAGAGCACAGGTTTTGAGTCAAATCAAAGAACTAATTGAAAACTTTTTAATAAGTTTTAAACATTTTTTAAATGCTTTAAAACAGACTTAAAAGCGATTTGAGTTTCATTTGCTTTGACTCTCGTTTATATAGATTTTTATCCTCGACTACAGTGAAAATAATTTCAAAGGGTTTTCCCTTTTTATACCCCATTCGTGTTGAGAACATTCAGAACATGGTTTGAGTCAAATGATTGCGAACCCAATTATAAATTCTCAAAATTTATGTTTTATCCGATAAAAAGTACTATTTTTCAGCCTTTTGTTTAATTTTCAATTCGCTATTTATTTGCTCTGAAATAATAAAAATTTTATGACAAATATAGGGCTAAACAATGTATTACAGACAAGATATAAATTGATTTGTCATATTGTCATGTTATCAATATATCATGTTGTCATTGACCAAATTAGCCCTTTGTGAACATATTTATAGCTTTGTTTTATATGACAAATGTTTTTTAACTCATTTCCTAAAATTAATTTATTAGAATCGACGACTAGTTTTCAAATATGGGTGAAATGTCAAAGTGGGGTCAAACTCACAGAAATTCCCGTCTATAGTGCAAAGTCTGGTCGAGAGTGCAAACCCTTCCCTAAACAATCAATTAGTAATTGTTTAGGAAATTATAGTTTTTCTCTTATTTTTAGAATCGCTTTACAGAATCGGAATTTCCCGAACCGTTATATAATATGCACTTTTAAAAAGACTAAAAAGTGTTTGTAAGAGTGCAGACGTTCTCAATATCTGGAAAATCAGACAAAATATAAAAACCAAATATTTTATGTCCAATACTAGACAAACGTCTCTTCAGCGCAGAAGTGGTTCTCTTAGTTAAAAAGCAATGAACAGAAAATTATGACTCATTTGAAAAGCAAATTAAATAATACTTTCAATACTCGAGTAATGAATTTGGGATTAAATGAAAAGATATAAAGCGAAGACACGAATCACTTCAAGGCTAACCTAACCATCGCTCGCGAGATATAAAATGAAAACACAAGAGGTCTTTGTCTGAAAATTACTTATTGTTATCGATTTGATTATCGAAACCGTGATTAAGACTTATGTGACTAATGATTGGTCTAATATATGGTTTGCACTAATAGTAGACTTTCTGTCACTTCTTCTGAGCAGAAGTCTTATTAATCGATCACAAATGTGAGATCAATCCCACGAATATCTGAATTTTAAATTAATTTATTGCAATAAAATTTAAATGAATAGATAATAGTAAATGACTGTCGACTGGCTATAAAATTATTTCCAATTCCAAGTGTAATAAGGAATCATTTAATTTCAAATGTCGAGGGAATTAATTTACAATTTAGTCTCACACTTGAAATCATGAGATTGTTTTGTTTCTCAGAAACCATTTTATTGTTATTTTATTTAATTATACAATTTTGTAAATTACCTCAAACATTGTCATCGGTTGACACAAAGGACGAAATTTTGCATTTTTCCCAATTTTAATCTATTCAAAAGATTTCTATCATTTTATGTGATTTATGAAAACAAGAGAGAGTTTCGGGAATTCTTAGGAATTAAGTGAAGGGGTCTTCCATTGAGAACCACCAAGTTTTCCATTCTTGAGGGCATTTCGTGATTCTATTTTTAAATACCTTTCCTATCATTTCTGATGAGTTTCATTAAGATTTGGAAAGTTTTACACAAAAAATTGGAAAACCTTTACATTATTTACATATTTAACTGAATTATAATAAATTAATTAAATGAAAGTCAATTTGGAAACTGTTTATTGTTTATTGAGTCAAAAGTCTGTTTAAACTAAAGTCTATTCGATCGATAAAAACAAATATCGAATGAAATGAAACACAATTTTGATTATAAATCTCAATAAATGAGAAACAATTACAAAGTTTAGAATGGATTCCACGGAATATTCTGAATGTATTTGAAATAAATAGCAGTAATAAAGCAAATAAGAGTAACACTCATGTCGTACAGGAATTCAAGTATTGATTCGCAATCGAAGACATATATGAAGTCAAGGATCAGATCGACGATCGCGAAGGACAGCAGAAGCGGGTACTTCTCTTTGACCACCGCATAGACGGCCAGAAGAATGTATGCAAAGAAGAGGGTGTGGTTTGACCAGACGGACACCTTCCAGGCCCGCATCTCATCCTCGGCTTCCTTATCGTTCTTTATTATGTCGTCTTCGATCTCATAGATTGAATGCAATTCATCGATAAGACTCCAAATCACTTGCAATAGACTCAACAGAAGAAGTGAGAAAGTGGTCCACTTTAGGACCAGCTTTGTGTTGAACTTTTGGGCCAAAGAATGAATGGTCGGCCGACCCGAGAGACCCGTTTGTGACTCTTCTGACATGTTTACGACTGGGACTGACTCTCGACTGTTCTCTGTTTTATTCGACGACTATTTTTAGTGTTTATTCAAATGTTTTTATAATTTAACAAAAAATATACATTTGTTTGATCAGAGGTTTGATTGAATAGAAATTTAGGGCTCGAAACGAGTGATTGTATCTGAGAATTGAATTCAAATTCTAGTTATATTTGTATGAATTCAATAATAATATAATTTTTGATCCGATAGTCATCAGAATTGTGTTTACATTTGTTTTATTAGTTCTCAAATCCATAAAAAATAAAACAAATTCTTATTTTCAAAAATTAAATCTAAATTATCACAAGATTTCGATGCAATTCAAGTCATTTCGTTCGGCCATCAGATCGTTATAAACCGAGTCAAACATATCTTTGATGTCTTCGTAGATATCTGTGAAGTCTGGCATCGATTTCATCAGAGACTCGACTTCAGAATCACTCAATTCATTGAGTGTTTGATCCTTTGAATCACATTTCGAGTGATCGGACTTTACCTCAGAGTTATTGGTCTTTCGTTTGGATTTCTTTTTTGGTTTCTTTTCTGAAACTTTCTTAAACTCGACTTTCCTTTGGTTTTTGCAATTTTTCAAATTTTTTGTTGTTTTGTTGACTTTCTGTTTCTTTGTCTTTTGTATCGTAAGATCGGAACGATTTGGAACGGCTTTGTTGTAAATGTCTTGAAGACCAGACTTGAAGACAAACCGTTGGGAACTATCTTCGAAAGTGTATTTCAATTTAGTTTTTCTCAAATAATATTTATTCTTCATTTCAAACCACGGATTGTTTTATATTTTACGGAAGAGTCGATAAATTTTCGGTTAAATTTTCAAATCTTTACTTATTTTAAATTAATCTGAGAATTAATGAATGAGAACTGACGTCAACAATACTCGATGTCTAACAACTGAATGCAATTGAACTGATTGTCTGAATGTAGAATCAGTCGATCACTGATTCACTGATAGCTTTCGATTCTTGATTTGGAATCGTATTTAAAGATTAGACTCAAAGCAATGCAAATCAGAACTACTAAGCAATCGATTATCAAAGAATAAAAATGTCTTAAATCCCAGACATATCTGACATAAAGGGTAGTATTGATTGTTGCGAAGAGCAAAGTGGTTCGGCTCTGATCGGTGAGAATGGCGAAAGTGCCCAATAAGAGGATCGGAACGTAGAGGATATGGTGAGCGCAGGCCATCACTTGTGCCTCTCGGATGTAAGTATCGATGTTTTCCACGCATTCCATCGTATCTTTGATTTCATCCAATTTTGTGATCAAATTATCGACAGATTTAATGAATTGCATCACTAAAAGCAAAATCGCGACCGATTTGGTCACAAATTTAATGAAACGAAACAACGGTTTTTCACAAAATTTTGATTCATTTTGCGATAAGTAATATATTTTAGCCATAATTACAAACGAAATGATTTAATTATTTTCAAGTTATGTGAAAATATCTGTTTATCTCAACTATTTGTTCATCTTTTGGTAGAAGTAATGAAATTCAAATTCAATTCTCAATTCGTTTTAACTCATATACTATGAAAGGTATGATCAGTGCGTCAGTGAATACAAAGATTGCGATTATTTGAACACAAATTGAAATTCAAATGATTTAATGTTTTGAAAACACCATAACTTTCCACTTATTGGCTGAACTTCAATAGAACTTCAGTCAAACCCAAGAATAAAAACTGGTTATTGACCGGTAATTCTTGTTATTTCCAGAACTAGCGGTCAATTACCAGTTGATTCTTGGTTCTGATCCGTTGATCCATTGGTAGGTCATGACATTGAAGGTGTGCTACCGATGCCATAAACTTAGTTCTTCAATAATTTGTGACAAATAGAGGGAAGGACTCGAACTCGACATTCATTTCAAGGTTTTTGCGAATATTGAT
>JAQGAJ010000208.1:0-18676 GCA_034689365.1 Liebstadia similis | reverse complement strand
GGTCATTGCCAGCGACAAAACAGTTTGAAGTGAAGACATCGCCATTTGATTCCTATAAAGCGATCTACAAATACTTCAAACGACACAATATTATCGAATGCCTGACAAATATTATTTCAGGCAAAACCAATTCCAGTGCTGACACTCTCGACACTGTCTTAGACTTATTGATCTCAATGTCCAACTTTGGCCACGGATTGCGATTCTTTTTGAGCAATGAAACAATCGATTCGACTCTAAACCTGTACAAAGTTCTGATACAACAATGCGAAGATAATGAAACACAGATTCAAAGCGTTTCACTTAAACTCATATATAGACTACAAGTTTTGCAATTAATTGATTTAATATTCAGTTTCCACTCAAATCACGAGAAAACGAAGAATCAGACCAACAAAGATAGCTTCGATGATCCGGATCTGTTGGCCACTCTTCACAGTCTCTACACAATGCTCTTCACAGGCAATGGCAAAGAGGCTGTCGTTCAGGTCCTCTCTTCGGAAAACAATTTCGATTCGATTCTACCGTTTATTTGTGTGACCGGAGAATCAAAGAAAGAGCCGATGTTTCCAAAATCGGTTTCGAGTGGTTGTGCTCTCGAACTGTGTTTAGTAACTCTCCAACTGATTGACAATAATTTGATGAATTTCCTCGAATCTTATGGTCAAATACTTCTGAAAGTATGTGAAAACGAGTCGACACCAAAGTTGGAAAACCTTTTGAATTGGTTGAGTCCTATCAGAAACTCATACAATGTTTACAACGAGAATACATTCAAAAGCCTAATGTCTATAATTAAGAGATATTATGAATCGAATCGCGATTCCATAGACAACACACCCTTTACTCCGAGTCCAGAACTGATAACAACCGTTAGAATTCTTCAGAATTTGTGTTCACCGACAGACATATGTTCTGACTCTGAATCACAACTCAAATACAAATATGCATTGATTCAGATATTCTCAATGGAAGGCTTATCACAATTTATATTCCTTCTCAACAAACTGAGTGAAACATATCTGAAGCCATCGCATCAAAGCGTAGCTCTGATTGGAAGTCAGGGCTCTCTTGTCGTCAATTTCATAAAACCCGTTGTTCTCATAATAAAATCCATTTTAACATATTTGGTCGCTTCGAGAGCCACAGATTTCAAAGATGTGTCTCCAATACCAGTCCTTTTGCGGATATATTCTGTGCTGTCTTTAGTTCCGTCAACGGGTTCGCAATTACTTAACGCTTCAGTCGCTCAACAAATTCAATACGAAATCTGTGAAATCTGTTTAATATATACCGAAGTCTGCATTAGTGGCACAGAATCTGACGAAACCATAACTAAAAGTGTTTGGACTAAAATGGTCTCACATTTGATAGATTACACTCTATCCTCACCCCTGGCCTTCATTCATGGTCTGAGTCTTCTATCGGATGTATTACCACAACCATTACCTTTGGTTGTGAAGCAACCAATGCTTGAGCACGAAATCGTCAAAACTGTTAACTTCCGAAAACTCTGGTCATTACATCTTCACGTTCTCAGCGACCGAATCGAAGCTTTAATATCTTATTTAGTGACCAGTAATATACAACCGATCCAAATGTTACTCCGGAGAGTTTGTGCCCAACTCTGTGATTTGTCGGCGCCCACTGTCAATATCATTACCAAATCTGTTTTTGAGTCTCTAAATGAAAACTTGGAATCGTTTACTTATTCTGTTAAAGAAGATAAAAATATAGTCTTTTGTCCAACAGTTCGTATATTGAACTTCATTCTTGACTTTTCACTCAACACTCCATTCAGACTCGGATTTATAGAAATATTAGCCATTAGTATGAAAAAGGAAGAGAAAAATGTAAATATTTTGTCTCGACTTCAGTCTGTTTTAAGCAAATCGGTTCAAATGGATTCACAGGAATCGGCTCTCAATGTGAGTGTAAATCAAAACATATTATACTTTTTTCATTTAACACTTCAATGTCTTTCCTTTCAGTTCATTCTTCAATCGAATACCGATTCTGAACAAACATCTGAAGGAATCGAATCCAAACTCGAAAGCGTTGAAAATACGGAAACTCTTTATAATTACTTCGCAAACCGAGCGACTTATATGTTAGACGACGATCGTATGGTTCGGGACTGGCTTTTGGCTACAAATGAAGAGACCGAACATATTTCAGTGAATTCGGAATCAGTGAAAATCGATTTAATGGAACTCTCGTCAAAATATTTTGGCACTGATTTCGACATTAGAGGCAATCTCGAAAAACTATGGTCAGACCCGTTGAGTGATATTCAGACCAAAGAATTAGAAACAATAGCAGAGAAAAGCAATGTTTCGGTGATGAGAGGGCCGACGATGAATGTCAACAAACGAATTATGTCGACCAGAGGTGGCAGAGGTCGTGGATTCGCTCGAAATAACGATCCGTTCAGATCCCGACCGCCCAACACTTCCCGCCCGCCCTCTATGCACGTCGACGACTTCGTTGCCCTCGAGAGGAATGACTCGAACCCTAAACGCGTTAAAGAGTTTGTTCGTCCGAATAGAGGAATCAATTCTTTGCGCAGTTTTGGTGCCACTCAAAGATCATCTAATGCTAGCTCTTATAGACAAAACCCTTCGGCCCGTAATGGCAACGATCGATATAACTCGCGAGACATTCATTCGTTGTCCACCAATAGTCGGGTCAATAGATCGGACCCAAACTTTTCTCTCCGTTTTAACCGAATCGGTGACAATCGATATGATATTCGTAATCAATATTCGCGTCCATTCCCGCGATAAGTCTTATTTGGTCTTCAATTCATATAATTTTAAAAACATTATAAATTGACATAAAATGTATTAAAGATAAACATTTGATTAAAATATAACTTAAGTATTAAATATAAGTTTTCAGCCTTTTTGCGCTGAAGTCAGAGAGTATTGAAATTTAAGAAATGATTATTAAATAATAGAAAGAATGTGACGATTAATGAAATGTCTTCTACTTCTTGAGCATGTCTTTGGTCCAGATTATGGTATAATCAGAATCGCTATTGTCTTCCAAATCCATATCTGTTTCATCGGTTTCAACGAATTCGATATTAAAAGCATTCAAAATGAATATCTGAGAGTCGATTGTAATTGCGGTCCATTTTCGGAACACATTAACTCTGGAGTAAGAGCTCAGGTCTAAGCCATTGATTATCTTATGATTTAATATCAAAATCAATTGAGTATTTTCAGCGAACTCTTTGTTCTGATCGTTAACAACGACTGATCGCAAGAATGAAATTCCGTAATTGGTTTCGATTTTCTTGATCTTAAGAACCAAAGCCTTGTTTTTGTCATTTTGTTGATGAGATCTCTGTCGATGAAACGCAAGTCTCGATTGTTTCATATTCTTGAGGACCGCCAATGCCTTTGCCCTCAAAGAGGTCTCAACTTTTTTGGCTTTACTTTTGTTTATGTTTTTCTCCAACTTTTCTATCGATTCGTCGAAATAATTGATTAAAGATTTGTTGAGATTTTGATGAATTGATTCCTTTCTTTGGGTCTGAGTTTTGGAACGGATTGGCGAAGAGTTGTCTTCAATGGTAGGCATCGATGTCCTGACGGGCGAAGAGGCCTCAGACAAGACGGGAATGTCATCTTCAAAGGTTTCGATATCGGGGGTCGAGTTGTCGTTGAGGTCGAGATCATTGTTACCGATATTTGTGTCCATCTTCTCAGCCAAAGAACTCGCAAACTTACTGACCGTTCGTTGTTTTCGGCACTTCTGTTGACCGCAATTCGAGTCACTCGACTTCGATGTCTGTGAATCCGATTTAATGGACACTTGAGTATCGAATCCATCGCCGGGTCTCCACTGATTGGCCGACTTTCGGAATGTCTTGTTCTTCGGATCAACTAATTTGATGTTTTTGGTCAATTTGTTCCGATCAAAGACTGTCCGCTCACATGTCTTTCGGCTTTTGTCACACTTTTTCGA
Organism: Liebstadia similis; assembly: GCA_034689365.1. NCBI lineage: Eukaryota > Metazoa > Arthropoda > Arachnida > Sarcoptiformes > Liebstadiidae > Liebstadia > Liebstadia similis. The sequence continues at coordinate 14,701 of JAQGAJ010000208.1, read as the reverse complement.
CATTTTGGCACTGATTTCGGTTAAATCTAATGTAAAATCGGTTTAAAAACGTTTGATTTGAAAATCAGTTTTGAGTTAAAGCGCGACAAAAGTTTGTAAATAAAGTCATTTCAATAAATATGTTATTAAATGACTCAATGTTTAGATGAAAGGAAAGGTAGGAATGAGTGGAAAGGGATCGCAAAGAGAGGGAAAGGGATCTCCTCTTTAGTGACATTACTTATGGTTTTACGTAACACTTGGTTTCAGTGAATTCGTGTTTGGCTTTCATTTGATTTAATTTAGTTTTGATTACAAAAGTAATTAAATTAAACTTTGAATGCATTTCACGAAAGAAAATGGATTTTGAATAACAACTCGTTTCCAGTGATTGACGCAAAAGACTATTAAATGTTTTGATTTATTGTTAAAAAAGTGCAGCAAAATCACCGAAAAATGTTTCCGTCGTTTACGTTAATAATTAGCGGTCTTTTCACAGGTATTTACCGATCGGGAGATTGACTGACAGATGGTTAAATCAATTATGGGTTGAGATCGCGATCAGACAAAGACTTACTTTGACTGAATCGTCTGACCCGAGGGGTGGGGCCGTCGGTGTCATCGGACCGGTGACTGCCGACGGATGGCCGACAGTAGCCATGAGTCAGATCTTTGTTTCATCCATAATAAGATCATTTAATTGATAACCAAATCATTGATTTTTATCTCAATTCGATTCACTTAATGATCATTTAATTTCTTGTCTTTAATTGTTTTTGCAGTTTATATCTTGTATTCAATGCACACGATTTACAAACTTTATAATCCGGAAGAATGTGATCGGAAGACTGACCACTGTTTGAATCCTTCGTTCCGTCGAAACGATATTTTTACCGTAATTATGGATAAAATTATCAGTAATTGAATTGAGTTTTGAAACCATTTTAGTTGTATTTATGCACTTCTGTCGACGATCACCCTTTGGCTCAAAGACTGGATTGTATTTATAAGAACAATGAGTTTTCGCTGATCGGAGACCAGAAAATGTAAGACATTAATAGTTGAGAACCGATGACTAACTTGTCTTAACTCGAGTCCACTTTCTGTTCGACTTCCGTCGTCCACAATACGCAACGGTTCCCTCTATTTGCACGCCGTCCTCACCAAACCCAAGACTATGGGTTCGCTCACCAGAGAAGTGCTTTTGGACAGAAGCACTTCGATGACAACTACGCCTCTGACCAGATATGCGGTCAAAGCCGCCAAAGCATACAATTTACTCAACAAAGAGAACTCACAAACAGAGACAAAACCAAAGAAACTAAAGGCAACGGAGCGTCCGATCACTCACTGGAAGCCAAAGATCACATTAAATATCATATCAGAACCACTTTCATTGTCCAGAAGAGCACTTCCCGGTGAAATCGCTCATCTCTTCAAGTAAGTGATCACTGATCACAAATCTTAAAGAGAAATATTCATCGAATCGTCTTTTGTTTAAGGCTTTCACATAATTCTGAATATTTACCGATCGTTTACGTCAGTGAAGTTCGACAACGAGTCAAAGATCTATGGGTTTGTTGTCTCTCATTATTGTCCAAATATGTGATCTGTTTTATTGTCTTCACAGCCCGTCAACGAAACCAATCCTGTGATGCCTCTCGAAGTGGATTACGAACCGACTTCTATCGGAAAACTCAGATTTATGTTAATAATTGAGGGTTCGCTCAAATCTATGCACAAAATGGGTTTCACTGATTCAGATACCGATGACGTGAAGGGAATATTCTTCGACACAAACATCTATTTATTACTTATAACTGTTTTCGTCACTTCATTTCATGTGAGATCTCAACCAATCTATTGTATAACCGATTCTAACAATACTTTAAATTAGGTTTTATTCGATTTCCTCGCCTTCAAGAACGACATCCAATTCTGGAGAAACCGAAAGTCAATGGAAGGCTTGTCTTTCAGTACACTTATGTGGAGAACTGTCTCCCAGTTTGTGATAACTCTTTACTTGTTTGACCAAAAGACCAGTTATTTAGTTCTGATTCCGTCGGCCATCGGAACTGTGATCGAGACCTGGAAACTGAAGAAAGCGCTTAAAATCGAAATCAAAGGCTTTCGACTTTCGATCAAAGGACGATCCGAAGCCGAAAAGCAAACCGATTCTTACGATTCGACTTTTATGAAGTATTTAACGATTTATATTTTGACGCCACTCGTCATCGGAGGCGCAATCTATTCAATACTTTACACTCAACACAAATCCTGGTATTCATGGGTTAGTTCAATATCGAGACATTAGGAACACCTAATGATTTACATCTAATGATTGTCCCTTCAGGTAATCCAAAGTGCAGCCAATGGTGTCTATGCGTTCGGTTTCTTGTTTATGTTACCACAATTGTTCATAAACTACAAACTCAAGTCTGTGGCTCACTTGCCGTGGAGGGCATTCATGTATAAGGCATTCAATACATTCATCGACGACTTGTTCGCATTCCTGATCACATCCATTCCGACCGCTCACAGAGTGGCCGCTTTCAGAGACGACGTTGTCTTCATTATCTATCTCTACCAGAGATGGTTTGATTAGATTTATTTGTTCTTAAAATTTGTATTAATATGTGTTTGGTTTTAGGTTATATCCGGTCGATAAGAGTCGGATCAACGAATTTGGCCAAAAGGCTGACGAAAAGAAGAAGAAGAAGAATGAATGAATGGATCGAAATCCCAATACTTTTAACATATTTTCTATATTTATATTCATTTCATTAGAATTTTAGGAATTTTTAATTTATTGTTGAAATAAATTTGAATTTTAGTGGAATTTTTGTATTTAATCGATATTTCAATTTGTTCTGCAGAATAACTAGACGTTCGTTAAATTCACAAAATTATCCATTAGTTTAAACCAAACAAACAGTAGAAATGTCATTAAATGTTGTCTCGGCTTCGATACCAACCGTTCAGACCTTTCCTTTTAAAATGTATTTCTGGTCCTTAACCGACCCATTAATGAATTACCGTTCGGTTAATCTTCGGAATAACTGAAATGCTAAACATTTGAATACAACTAACACTAATTCTACTTTTTATAGATAGAGGGTATTTCGGTCAAAAATTTTGGTGGGGGTTGGGCTTTACACGTTGCGCATCCCTGAGTTAAATACTTACGAAGTACTTCTGGTCAGTCATTAGAGTGTGATCTCATCGAGAGTTCAATTCAGATATTCCTATCGATCGGCAGAAAAGTCGAGCGAATAATATCCCAAAATATTGGAATTTTGGGAATAATCTCGTAATTGACTGAATTGTGTCCGGACTTTAAATTCCTCTATAAAAAGGACTTTTCAGTCAATGTCTCGAATTTCAAATACCTTTTACTGATTATTAAAAATATGGTTTATATTTTATTTTATATATATTTTCATCATTTGTTTTCTGAAACTTTGAGTTCCAATGTTTGTCGACAAATGAGATGACAATAGAAATTCAAAAAATGAAATAAATTTTTAATATAAATAATGATTTCTTACAAAATAATTGAATATATTTATTATAATTTAATTAAAACCGTTTAACCGCACAAACAAACGATTAAAGCACAATAAATGGTCGATCAGTTCAATGGTTTAATAAGTGTTTTGTTTTCACAACCAATTGTTTAGTTTAGAGCCTATAGTGAGAAACGATTCCAAGAATATTCATGGAATACCTCGTCCTATCAAATGTCGATCTATTCTATCGCTATAACAATTACCTAACTCTCTATTGACTATAAGTCACTACAAGTTATATACTTTATTTGGTTCGAAGATTTTGCTCATAAATGATCGAAAAGAAGTCCAAACGGTTAAAGTCGATGATCAGGTCGTAGTCATAGTCGATGTCCAATCACTCAATTGGTGGACATTTGGTTCGTTTCGCTCTTTTAAATACATTTATGCGGCGAAACGGATATATAATAAGAATTATAATGAATAAAAATCTGAGTTCACAACCATTTAAATAGTTTTTAGGAAATTATTTTCATTTAAGTCTATATTTAAACAATTGATCGATGAGTTAATGAATTGTATTTCACTGATAGTCTAATGTAGACTTGATTTTGGAATAACTCGAAAAATCCATATTTGAATAATCGATAATCAAAACAATGAAATCCTTTTATTAATTCTTCGTTGAAGTTATGAATGGTTTTATGGAATTGAGTCCGAAATCTGAAAATCAAAATAAAATTCAATTATTTAAAAGCCTTTGAACGACAAACTAATGACAAAACAACAAAATATGACTTTGAGATCACTCGAAGCACTTCCACTACCACTGCCTCCCCCATTGCCCGTCCCCTCCCTTTCCCGAAGTAATCTTTTATTCAGTTCTATCGGCAAAATATGTCATTTGTGTTAATGAAGTGAATCCTCTTAACGGAAATGAGTTGAGATAATCAGCCGAAAGCAAGTCTCGAGAGTTAAGTCCCGTTCAGTTGTGTCCCGACTCCCGACTACGGCTAACGAGACATAAGACTAACTATTTTCCGCCCAAATCGTGTTCACATATTTGGGACAAAGCTTTCACTTATGCTTTGGCTCTCAATCTATTAATATTTACCAAAACCGAGTCATCCCTCAGAAATTGGTTGACTGACCTATAGATGAAAGAGTTTGCAAATTAAGTGTTCAGTCGTGCTGTCGGTGACGGACTATCTAAGCGTCACTCACCCATCCGTGCCTGTCGTGGATCTTAATCACATTCCTATGGAATATTCAATACAAAATAGGTATAAATATATATTATTAGTTATTTTCAAGTGTTTTGACATCACTTGTCGTCATATGATTACCATATGATCGAGCGATCAGTTTAATTGTCCGAAAGTGGCCCTCAATTGTCATAAGACTTACCTCAAATGCCATCAAACCGTTTATCAAAAGGCCAATCAAACTGACAAACAGAGTGATGAACAAACTGATAGTTTTTGTCACTTTTTTGCTTTGATAATTCAATTATTTATTGAATATTCTTTACTAATATTCGTAATACAATGATAGAGCAAATGATGTGTTTTTGTTCATTTCGGTGATTATTAATTGCTTTTTCGTTATATAAACTCGAAATCAATTTATAAGAAATACTTTTGTATTAGAAAAGAGATTCAATAAAAACAAACGAATCGGCAAAAAGTGAATGTATTTGAGAAGCAATTAACTGAATGTCAGTCCATTGAGAGAAGTGAGCGCTTCATTGCTATCACTACTAAACATCGACCGAAGAAGTAATTGCGAACTCATTCCGAACTGACAAACAAATTGACTCAAAAACTCTGTTTTTATTATTTAATTACCAAAAGAGAAGTCTTTTTCGTTTGAGTCGCTTATAAATAGCTATTTATCAAAATTATCGGTTCTATAAATTGTATTTATTGTTGACTATTAGGGTTCGAATTAACACAATTGACCGAAAGCTAAGACTGTCTCGAGCTTTATCTCGAGCTCTGTCTCATACATACAATCCATTATCGAAATGATCGCGAGTACTGTCTCTCAGGCTCTGAGAGTAATAATAATTATTAGGAATCGCTTATACTATCTCTCAGATCGAGATCAGTATCATTGGTATCATTGATGGCATTTGGGTTTATCTTTGAATTCTTGATAGAAAGTCACGAATTGTGTTCGACTCACAGCTCTTCGTCATTACATCAGATCGTTATATGATTTGTATTTTGTTTGACTTAATTAATGTCACAAAAGAATTGCTGTTTAGGCGATCACTACCTGAACGACGCTTCGGCCAGTTTTTTGCTGAACTCTTTTCCATTTCCTTTGTTCCTTTTAATCCTCGCCTGTCCTTTGACGAAACTGGCGCAGAGTTGCATTATCACGGCCTCCATCGTGTACGCCGAGGCCCAGCCGTGTCTGGTCAGCAGTTCGAGACCTATTCGTTGTAGAAGTGATTATAATTATTGAACTAATAAAGAGATTTATGTTCTTCGCTCTGACGACTCCACCGACTCATCAATACTGACATTCTTAATGTATTTATAGAATTAATAGAATCTTATAATTGATAATTAAGAGCAAAGAATCTGAGAATAAATTTGATTATATTTGTCTTTTCAAATAAATAATTTAAAAATTTAATTATAGATCATTTTAAATACGCCTTTCAATTATTAATTAGATAATTAACGAAATTAATAGAATTTATGAGTTTATCATTCAGTCTAATGGATAACAACTGAACAAATCGTGACTTTTGCCTAAAAACAAATGGTTTTAATTTTGCACAAAATCTCACAAATCATTCCTACAATGAGAGGCTGTTATTAAGAATTTCAAATCATTTAAAGTGACAACAATTAAATTGATAAAAACATTCGGACTCTGATTGAGTGGAATTTGTAAAAACTTCAACAAAACTACTTAATCTCAACCCTAGCTATGGATCACAAATGAGATCAAATGAAATGTCTATCGACTCTCAAAGAGCATCAAACGATCCGATAATATGGAAATCATTGGTCTCTCTGTGTATTAGAGTCTTATATGAAACTCAATTATCATTGGATTTGAAGCTAAAAATAAATATTCGTTTCGTTTATTCTATTGAATGATTTGCAGAATATAATTGAACGGAATATAAACTGAAGAATAAATTCGAGAAATAAAAATGAGAGCAAACAAACACTTCTATTCATTAAATATTTGCTTTAAAATGTTTTATTTCTTTTTTTAAACGCAAAACATTTTTGCATTCAATTCATGCATAAAATCATTGCCCGAATCGACAGAATTCATGAGATTTGAAGAAATGATTTTCAGACCAAAGGATAATCGATTATTCAATCGATAAATGAATATGTTATTCAAATTCTAACCAAAGAATAGACAGAATTCTGAGTTATTTGTAATTTCAGTTCTTATTATGCCTTAAGTTAATTGGGAATCATCTGAAAAAACTTTTTCAAAGCTGAGGAACCGAAAGGACAACAATTTGGAGAACTGTTTGTTGTCTGCAATCGATAAGTATATAACGATAATTCAGTGGAGCTCTGGTGTAGAGCTCTGGTGCTGTTGTGCTGTTCGGTGACATTCGGAATGATTCCCACACCGAACACACTATTCCAACCAATTATTTGCGAGTTTATGCCATTTCTCTCATTCATTAATTTGATTAATAAAACAATATTGGCTTCAATTGATTGCACTCTTGTTTGCGACACAACTCTGTTAGTCATTCAATCGAAACAAACTATTGTTTACTGATTTTCATCGGAAACACAAATTCTGTTGAATTAGTTGTCACTAAAGTGTAAATGATTTCATAGATTTCGACTGAACTCTAGAATACCTGGAATAACGAGTTTTGGGAATTATAGACAAAACAGAATCGATTAAAGAATCGCTCGAATTGTCTCTTTGACCGCAGTTTACTAGTCATCACTGTTTTCGTTATTAAAATGTTTAAAAATTCAATAAATTTTAATGAATCTAAAAATAATTATGTTTTGAATTGCTTTAAGACATTCGCCAAATGGGAGCGAAATATCGATTGACAGCTGGAGTGCTGTCAGCGGTGGAGCCGTATATTAACTGTAGTTAACATTCAATATCGCGATAAACATTTAAATTTGACAATTAATGACAATTAACAACAACTTTGTAAGTAATGATCGATAATATACACTTACATATGGCTCCGCCTTCCATAACGAAACCTTTAATAACAAAATATTAATTAATAGATAATTATTTGATTTGAGTTAAGGATAAATGTTTAGAATCGAAACTTTCGATTATCTTCTCATTCATTAAATCATTAATTCATCAAATCTTATGATAACATTAACTCAATTCAAAACATTTTTGCTGATTCTTAAAAAAAACTTTATATAAAACTAAAGCGAATTCACTTGAATTTAATGAAATTCTCAATTTAATTAAATTATAAATACATTTTTAAATAAAATTGAAATTAATTCAAGAAAACCCTCAAATTTTCTGAACTTTGATATTCTTTGTTCTGAATTTTAATTTTAATAATTAATGGATAACTAATTAATAATACCTTTTTCGATATGAGGAGAAACGACGCGAACGAACGGCGGAGCGAATGGATAGTTGTCGGGAAAGGTTGCGTTGAGGAGAACGTACTCCACTCCAAGTTCTTTCATATCGCGGTAAAACTTATTCGAAATCAAAGCAAACAATTATTAATTTTGCGAATCCTGTGATTTATTTTATCAATTAGTAGTTGAGTCGCAAAAAGATTATCGCAAAGAAACGATTTATTACGTAATGATTGTCTGTCAGTCGTGTCCAACGGAAGGATACTATTTGTCGATCTCTTTCTTATCTCTATTGACGATCACTAAAGAGAGCCTAAGGTTTTGATTTTTAGATATATTTTGTTTTTTAAAAAAGAAAAATCACTTAATTTAAACTTTCAAAATGGTTTGTTTGAGTTACTCTTTGAGCGATCCCTGTTTACGATCGCATCATTCGCTTTGATCGTAATTCTGTTCATCCCTGATATTTGTTATTAATTAATTCAATTTAAGCTACAATTAGTCAAAAAGCAAACACAGAATTGTCTAAACACTGGGATTTAGATATTCTTATTATTCATTTCTCAAATGAACGAAATTATTAAAACAAATTTAAATTCTTGGGCTATAAATAAAAAGATGTTCAATGAAAATGTTTAAACATTCTTATTCTTGCCCTCGAGAAAGAGCTCAATTGGATGATCGAAAGAGAAGAGAGGGCTAAATGGGCTAAACAAGGATCAAATGGCAAAATGTTTTTGAGTGTCTATTGTGAGAGACTATTATATCGAGCGAAGAGTTTCAGACATTTCTCCTTTTTTCGATTCGAAGAAACATTACTTTTAATAGTATTCTGATTGTCAATAATGACAGCGAAAATTGAATTTTGAAAGTTTTGAATAAATAAATGATTTAAAAGCAATTATTATGAAAAGGAAAGGTCGAGGAGTGAGAGCTCTAACAGTGGGATCACCGGAGCGGTGGAGGACTTCGATCATTGGTGCAGATGTTTCACAAAAACTACTTAATCCTTCACATTCTCATTGCTCGCAATCTTCTGAAGCTATGTATGACTAAAATCAATATTTTTTTTTGAATTTGAGTTAAATTATTCTCACAATTGAACGAAGCGTTTGAGAAAAGTTTAGACCTTTCAATGGAGTGAAGAGGTCTCGACATTAGGGACGGCATATGTTTTTGATCGCTCTATCGATATAAGTCGTAAAGAACTAATGAATTGCTATCAAAATCAATAAAATATCCGGAATTAGATTCAGTACAACATCTGAGAGACTCTTCTCTGTATTTATAGCTTTAGTTTTGTTCGACTCAAACGATTGCCAATCAATAGCGAAATGAATGATCGGTTATGACATGTCTTGAGTTAGAATCACTTACTTGAGAATCGGTGTCGAACTGATAGACCTTAATATTCCACTCATTGAGAGTGTCGTTAACCAACTCAATGGAGTACGGGATCGGTTCGTCTTCGTTGTGTTTGGAAGTTCGGCTCAATTCTCGGAACTCTTTCATCAGACGCCGAGATCTGATCGTACAGTTCGATGGTTTGGCCGATGTGTTTGATGGCGAAGACTGTGACTTCGGCTGGTCTTTGGTCGGCACTATTTGGTGGGTGCGGGCCGTCGAGTGACCGCTCACTAAACAAATACGTGTCGACTGCGAACTGGAATTGTTGGACGAGGACGAAGATTGAGACGACGGAGAAGAGGTGGCCATTGATTTCTTTGAGCGTTTGCTGGAGTTGTCTCTGGAACCGCTTGACAGAGACCCGACTGATCCCGAGTTGGACTTTAGGCGAAACAGTTTACGTATTGCCATCATTTCGGATGTCTTTCTCTTGGATCGAGTTGAGAGCCAGCACTACATCTAATTCTTGTAGAAGAGATGGCCTCTCATCCCAATCCAACTCAAGTTATCTTCAGTTAATCATTAATTTAAACCATTAAACCGATCTCGCGATTAGTGTCGGTCAGACTTTTTGGAGCCGTCAGTCGTTTCTGTATATCAACGGATTGAAAGTTAGTCTAAACTTGTGGTGAAATGAGTGAAAGCGTTGCTCTGAAAGCAAAACTAGTATATGAATGGAAAGAGTGCTTCGCTTTGGGTCTAAATATGATCAGAGTTTGGTTCAGTCGCTCAGTAGTAGTGAGCGATCGCAAGGTTGGCATCACTAGACTCAAGCGAACGGAACATGAGTTACATGACTGCAGGCAAACGCAGCCAATCATACAGAGACTGAAGAACACACTTCTCAGAGCAGTTCACTAACTATTGCTAACTATCGCTCACAAACTCTTATATCCACTCATTTCGTTAACCAATCCTTTCATTTAATTTAATTTATATTTCAATTAAAAATTTAAACAAAAGTTCAATAATTCATTGAATAGTGAAATGAATTTTCAGTTTCGCTTTACTTTAATAAAAAACACTTAAATTGAAACTAAAATTAATATATAAAAGCATTTTCGACATTGACTTCGAATACAATCTTCATCTCCGAGGAGAACGTATTCGCACAAAAACTTGTATTTAATTAATTGAAATCCTATTTTACGATAACTAAGATCGCGATAAAACACGATTCAATGGTTTGATGAGAAAAATGTAAAAAATTTGTATTTTAATTGAAATCATATTTGATTTTTAACAATAAGTCGAAGAAATGTATCAAATTTTAAAATAAAATGTTTATTCGGTTCCACTTATGCCTCAAACCATTTCGACCCCCAATTCAATTCTCTTTTGTGTTGATTCGAGAATTTTAATAAAAAATTTTAACTCAAATTCAAAGCAAAGAATATTTTCAAAGAATAAAATGATTTAATAAAACGTAGAAAACGTTTGTCTTTTTTATATAAATGCTTACAAATAATTATAATTTCTTTTCTCTTTTTTCAGACAATTCAAGGCTTGAAATAAAAATGACTTCAAATTATTTTTCGCCTCAGAAAAGAATATTTGTTATGAAAAGAGAGACAAATGATTGCAGACATGGAGTGAAGTAGTGGTAGAAGAGGACAGCCGTTCGATAAGTTGTAACGACTGTTCGACCAGTGCTTCCAATAATAGTCCGTCAGAGACATAAAGGGCTAAAAAATAGTTGAATCGTTGTTTCGATCGTTTGGCTCTCTCTCTCAGCAAATTCCTAATCACAAGATCACAACCGATTCAATCGATTCTATGGATTCAATGAGTTTGTGGTCATTCGTATTCCAATCGAACTTAGTTTAGATCTCAATAAGTAAATGGAATTTAAATTTTAATCGGTTTTAATCTGAATTAATTAGTTTTGTATGAGATTTGATGATCAGATAGATTGGACATATTGTGTGCCCAACTCTGACCTTTAAGATTCTTAATCTTGCGCTCAAATTTCAAAGTTTGATGTTATATACCCTTAGGACCGACACATGTGGGCCATCGACTCATTCATATGCAGTAATATTCTAAATAAATTCTCAACAAAATAAGCGAAAAGTCTTTTTCTGATGAACTCTATTCTCAAACATTCTCTTCTTCTTTAGTTCTGAGTTATGTTTGGATTTACATTTGAATTGATTTAAATTTTAATGATTATGAAATTCAATTCATATATAATCGAAATTTTATATTTGATTTCGCTTTAACTCGACTTTTGCTTTACTCTAAACTACTTATTCAGAAAATCCTTAGTCTTCGAAGAAAATCAATCATTTAGTGAAGAGAAATGTTGAGAATGTCTTCGATGTCTTGAATCGATGAAAGTATTGCAACGAAAACTGATTCAAGCAATCGATCGAAAATCAATTATCGCTATGTTTTGCTTTCACTTAAACTTTGACCCAAAACTTCATAACCGAGAAAAGAGAAGCCGAAGAAAAATATTTGCATTTAATATTGAATACGTTTGAACTAAATCGACCGAAAACAGGCCGTCAAACCACGAGCAGTCACTAGTGATCACAATCATGGTATCGAAATTGTTAGGACCATTGGGCTAAATGTAATCAAAATATTGAATTTAAAATAAAATTGGGTTTAATTCACAATTTGTTTCTCTATTCAAACATAAAATTATTTTGTTATGAATTAAAGTTCGTTAACATTTAGCACGAAATGAATCTAAGAATAGTATGAATCGCATCGATCGGATCACTAGATAATGGTATTTAAATACCAAAAACGACATTTCCTTCAAAAATTTGTCCAATGATTCTCATATCGATCCCATTGACGCCAATTAATGGCCATTTTTGAGCTCTCAATTGGGTGATCACGTGTCTAATTCCCCTTTTTATCATGATTCCAGTTATTTGTTGTCCAAAGGATGTTATATCATACAAGTCTTTATTACATTGTCAATTATCTGTCCTCCAAACTAATGGCACAATAAAACAAGGTTTTTGTACTATCATGTATTGGAATCTTCTAAGCGATAGACACAACCATTTCGAGTCTCAATAAATATTTTTAGCCGTGATAATAGTTGGGCTCAACTCTGATAATAATCTTAACCTCTTATAAATGATTATCTAAATAATAATATCCGACAAATTGAAATGTTTTTGGAAAACAATGCGATTCAATGTTCATTTGATATCTAGTAAGTGGAAAATGAATGTAATCTCTTAGGCTCTCTCTCTCTCTCCCTTTCCTCTCTCTCCTCTCTCCCTTCCATTCCATTCCCGTTGGAAACGATAATTAAATTTCATATAAAACTCATTTCCATAATTCATAAGAAAAACATTTCATAAGAAGAGTGAATATAATAAATGCATTTTCGAGTAGTGTTTACATTAAGGACGCGATCGCAAAGATTTCCGATGAGAAGCTATTTTGGAAATACTAAAGAAATAGTAAAATTGATTTGAGATTGTCGTTGTCGTTGTGACTACAAGTATATGCTCTTATATACACACAAATCATACAAATATATAGACAAACACTACAACACATCCGAACAGATATTCAAATCTTTCCATTGAAATGCATTAAAATTCATGTATTGGTCAAAATTGATGAGAAGTCCAACGATTCTACTATTAATCAATTTTGCCGAAGGGTTTCGACTGTTGTGCCAAAGGAGTCGACTTCGATCGCATCAAATGTACATTCAATGAAAATGTGAGTATTTTTAGTCAAATGATTAGCGATTATCAAAGTTTTCGATCCAAACACAGATCAATGGGTTCTCTACTCTATTAACTACTATTCGCTATTCCGAGCGATTGATCCCTTAATCCGATCTCAATTTCAAACGAAGCCATGTTTTGCAATACCGTTAGTCTCAACGTATTTGAAATACATTTCTCGTGAATAGACCCGGAATTTAGAGCAAAAAATAGATTCACAGAAAACAAAAGATAATATTAAGAGAAAACATTGGCTAACATTCGGTTCGTTGATTCGCTCGAAGGATGACTATCGACAGAAATGGTGTATATCTTGTGATAAATCCAATTCAATAAATTATTTTTGAGACAAATATTTGCAATGAATTAATAATTAATGATTGGAAGCATTGATATATCTTTGGCTGAATTTCTTCTTTCAATTCAATGGTTCACTGAATTTCTAATTTTGAATTTATTTTCTGTTCTTTTCGTTTTTCTGTTTCGACAAACTCTGAAATGGATTATTGTTTCGACATTTTCTCATTATATTCATTAAACTTCAGCTTATTTTTCATGAATTCAAATTCGGAAACAATAGTTAAGAATTTGAAATTCTATATCAAAAACAAATACAAGAATTGTGTGCCCTTTCGGATGGTCTCCAATCAAAATCAATTCATAGGACATAAGTATTTACATGATATGATCAAAATCAGTGGAATCGGAAGATCAATACAATCCTTTCATTGACAGAAAAGGAAGAAACTGACTCTTTTGGAGGAAAACTCTTCTTTCTTTCCAATACCTATCGAAATAATAATTGTATTTTTGGAACTGAGTTGTGATAAAGAAATTGAATTCCTTTTATGAATTATTTGTCGCCAAATAAATGGAAGAAATGTTTGTATTGTTTTGTTGTGAGTGGGCGTTGGGTTCGGTGTTAGGGTTCGCCAAATGAATCCATTGTTAATTCAAAGAATCGATTCGTCGATACAACGAATCCACAAAGAGTTTAAGTTATTTGCGAATTATAGTGACGTTAATTAATTAGTGTTTCGGTTAATATCACAAAAGATAATGCGTTCACTAAATTCAACCCAAATTAAATGCACACTAAAGTGATGTTCATTTGAAGTTATCATTGAAGCTCTCATTGAACTACAAAAAGATCAAAAGTAAATGAAAAGTAGCAAAAGTATCGTCCAATTCGTCCAATTGTTTCAATAGAAGAGATTATTAGGCCTTAAGAACATGTGATTCATATCTTTTTTATCATATGTAAGACCAGGGTTAAGACCAGGGATGGCAAAACTTCCTCGGTCTAGGAGGATGGAAGATTTAGCAGGGTATTTTCAGGGGGGTATTAAAAAAAAATTTTTTGGTCATATTTCGGCTAAATCCAGTTAAAAGCATAATTTAACTAAATTAGGACTTAATTTAGACGTTTTTAGGAGTTTTCTGCTAAATTTGGCCAAAATTAGCAAAAATTCGATAAATTTTTCACTACATTTACCGAAGGAGATGTAGTATATACATCCGGTTT